>JAHZTW010000001.1:482833434-482866323 GCA_020283515.1 Alliaria petiolata | reverse complement strand
TGTAAAATCAACCAACTCTCGCTGCGAAGATTATCTATGTCTAAACCCTAGAATTCCAAATCTCTTTGCAAATTCTAACAATTCAAACAAGCATTAAAGTTCAGGTTCCATTGTTCACAAAACCCTAAACCAAATCTCTTTGCGAATAGGTATTTTGCTCATCTAACATTAGTTCAGGCAATCAATAATACTCTCTCATCTATTAATTAACCTAAGATCAGATTCTAGGTCATGAAGCTAGAATAAGCATTAAACACAAATCCAGATGAAGAACTCTAATGATTTTATCCTAACAATTTAATTCGACCTAACAATTCATTAATCACCTTTGAAAAACCCTAAACCTAACTAGCAAACTACTCAGTCATGATAATGAAACAGAAATCATAACTTGAATAGAAAGCATAAAAGAAATCAATATAATAAATAAAGGGAGTTCCAAATTTGCTCTAAGGAGACAAATTCTTCTCTCCAATAACTCTCTATAAATCTCTCTCAAAAAATAATTGTGTAAGATAAAGTGTTGCCCAAACAATGGCTGAAAAACTATATTTATAGGCAAACTCGCGTCAGGGGCAATCTTGTAAATAATGGAAAATTCAGCTGATTTCCTTTTTCTGATGGAAGTCCGCAAAACTTGGTCGGCTGGTTTGGTGTCGATCGACACTGATGGTGTCGATCGACACTCATCGTGCAAATTCACTCTTCCGACTTCATCACTTCGGTTGCTTCTCCAAAATGCTCCGAAATGTTCCAGAATCTCCAACTTTGCTCCAAACGTAGTCCAACCTGTAAAAGACTCAAATAGACTCGAAAATAGTATAAAGACTCTATAAAAAAACTTATATCATGGTCCAAAAACGGGTAAAAACCATGATATATCAACTCCCCCAGACTTACCTTTTGCTTGCCCTCAAGCAAAACAGAAACATAGAATGAAGTAGAAGTTTGAAAACAGGAACTTTCAAGTACCTCTTCAGAACGCCACATTGATTAACACTTCTTGAATCCACATGATATAAAGCCAACCTTAGGAAATGTTCAGTGTACTTACCACAAGCTTAGCAATCTCCCAGTTCAAATCCAGATCCTTTCCTTGGTATAAATTTCGAACTCTAACAATGGTAATGCCACAGAACCTTGCTGATTCTTTTCCCTTCCTTAGTACCAAAACAAGATATTCTCATACAGCTCTCCTATTTTCTCTTCCTTTAGTCAACTTCTGCCCATTTTCAGGGTGTTCTAAGATCTTTTCGTTAACTCTTCTTATTCTTTTGTGATCTCTGGAAATAGTGCTACTCTCTACTTGTGTTCCTTGTGAGGAGACATGTTACAGAGCATCACTAATATTTGCGGTCTTTAGAACGTGTTCAGGCCCTTGAATCAAGAAGGAAGCTTGAAAGGCTTGACACAGGTTGAAGGAGATCCGGTTTGGTGAAGTTTGGGATGGAGGAAGTTGCAGAGGAAGGCTGGATGATATGATACTGGACAAGGCATGGATCTTCGAGCATGGAAAGGAGTCTATGGAGCAGCTTGAAGCAGAGCTAGAACCTGAGGAGCAGCTCGAACCTGAGCTAGGAGGAGAGGAAGCTATGATCGTGCCTACTGGTCCAATAACTAGATCCAAGACTAAGCTATTTAATCAAGCCATTGGAGGACTTCTCAATCAAGCCAACACGCCAGAAGATCAAGACATCAAGAAAGCTTGTCAAAACATTTCTGTTTTGATTCAAGCCATATGAATTTAACAATTGGGTAAGTGTTGAGTTTATGCTCTTTTTCCCTTGTCAAGTTTTGTCCCAATGGGTTTTCTTGACAAGGTTTTTTATGAGGTATTCCCAGATCTTTCTAATGGCCCAATTGTTAAATTAGAAGACCAGGCCCATCAAGAATTTCGAGCAAGCCCAAAGAGAGAGCCTTAGGCGTCCCAACTGCATTTTTATTGTTGTTTCTTTCAAGACCATGCATGTTTAGTTTATGTCTTTCTTTATATCCTTTGAAACCCTCATTTGCAAAACTTATCTATTTTCTTTTATCAAAATCTTTTGAACTTAGATCTCTGTTTTCTAGTGTGTCATATCTAGAAAACAAATCCGATTTCTCTGTGTGTAGTATCAGAGTTATCACCCTGGTTTACTTGAGGAAATTCCGCAGCCTTTTAAATAAAGCCATTCAATCCCTTTCATCTTCTATCATTCACGGTTCTGTTCCAGAAGTTCCAAAATCCTTTTAACTACAAGCTGGGCGATTCAAGGAAGGTTATATTACTGGCCGCGTGACGGGTTGTTGTGGCCGCAGCCAGGTAATATAACCTTGTATGGATTATCTCCCATTGAGGCGCTCTTGTTTAGAGTCTTTTAGCTAGACTTGTATGGATTAAGATGTGATGAGCATCAACTAAAGGAAAACGTGGCTCCTTTAATCTCCATGCACTTGTCACTCGACGCTTGAGGCATCATGGAAGACTCTCATTAATCAAAAGAAACAAGCCTTCACTCCTCGTCTCGAATGGTTCCTGCAAAAGGCAAAGAAGTGAAAAGAAACTAAAAGAAAGGTCTTAGAACTGGATTTTCTTACCTTTGATTTTGCAGCTAGAACAAGAACACTCCCCGACAACGGCGCTAAACACTTGATGCGTATGATTTAGAGCTTCGGTTTTTTAAGTTTTAAATTTATAAACCCTAATGCCTCCAAGTGCACAGATGTGCATTGTAGTACTTAAGGTGTGAAACAAGACTTTTTATGTCTTGCAAGCAATTCCTCAATTGCTCATATCATTGCAATATATTGAGGTATCAATCCATCTTGGGAGATGATTCAATAAGAATACAAAGTTATGTTTAAGCTAAGCTAAAACGGTAAATGCAAGCCACAAACTAGAATTGAAAGCAAACTATAAACTAGAAGAGACACTACTAGAGCAATAATATCAAATTAAGCCTTGGTTACTACTAATCAAGCGCTAAACAAGAGAATAATTACTAAGCAAGATTATCAAATTGACTAAAATGAAACCTAGGGATGGAATCATTGATTTGAGAAACTAAATGGACAACCTTGCAATCATTTAAGCAACTAATGAAGCTAACTCTATGCCTAGAACACTTAAACAAGATTAAACCATGATGTGTGGCACTAATCCCTTTCTTAATCACCCTAATGAACTAATGATGTTTTAGCATTAGGATAATCAACAAGCATTAAATTCAAGTCTAAATAGCATGATAAACACTCTAGACAACTAATGTCTTAGGCTAGAAATGTAAATCTCTTATTAAGTTGGTTCAAGCATTTCATCAAACACTTGGTGGGTGGATGAAATGCCTATGATCCAAAATAGCAAAGATTAGCTATTTGGCATTAGGAACTACTTAATAAGAAGAGAAATGAAAGAATATATCCTAGATTGCAAGATTGAACCATTAGAAATCCCTAAATCTAACCCATCCCCAAGTTCCTAAGGAACTACTCACTAATCATACTTAAACCCATCAAATCAAAGATTAGAGAAAGGTTAAACATAATTAGAGAAAGATAAAACAAGAAATCTAAAAGATATATTGCATTAAACTCAAAGATTCAAAGCATAAACAAGGTTTTTCTCAAAGTGGCTAAAAGTTTAGGTTAAGAACAAGAGAATCCCAGTTAAAACAGAAAATTAGGTCTAAATGGTATTTATAGTGAATAGTGATCTGACCGGGTCAACCCGGAACAAACCGGGTATTGACCCGGTTTTTGGCTGGAAAAAGAGGCTGCATCGGTTTGGCAAACCGATGTGCCCTTAACCGATGCGTGGTGAAGGATGCGTCTCGGCCTGTTTGTCCGAGGCTTCTTGACCGAGGTGAGTTCTGGAGCGTCTGTCTCGGTTTGCAGTCCGAGGTGGCCAAACCGATGAGAAGTCTGGTGGTTGCGTCCTGAGCTGCTCCGCACGTCCAGACCAATGAAGGCAAACCGAGGCATTCTCTGGTGGCTCCGTCTCGGTTTGCCAGTCCGAGATGGCCTTAACCGATGCAGTGGCAGACAACTTCTGTCAATCTTTGTTTCGACTTTTCTTTGATCCGAACTCATCCCCAAAGCTCCAAATGGTTTCTTTAGCTCCAAATGTACATGAGGAACACACCAAATGCAACAAATATGCAAAGACTATGCAAAGACACCTTAGACTCTAAATGATCAAAATGCAACACAATGATGCTTAAATATACTCCTAGATGATGATAAACTTACACTAAATGGGTGAGAATATGATGCAAAATATAGACATATCAACTCCTCCAAACTTGCCTTTTGCTTGTCCACAAGCAAATGAAACACAAGGCAAGGAGAGAGGTTTGAAAGTGGGGACTCAAATCCAAAGGTGTTAAGCAAATGAATCAATTCAATTGTCTTAGTTAGTAGTTCTAGGATGCTCTTTATGCAAACTTCTACTCCAAAAGGTCTAGCCATACCCATACTCATTCAAATGAACCCAAGCCTTAACCTACACAAGCATTCATTTTCACCAACTCTTTAACATTCATTAATGGTAACCATGGATCATGAATTATGCAATACTAGCGAACTTGTTTGGTTTTTGGGTAGGGTTTTGAGATGATAATGATCTCAACTTCATGGGGTTCCAATGCAAGGGATCTCTCAATGAACAAGTGAACTTTGGCAAAATGCTAAGAGTAAAAAGCAACCTATGCATACAAGGATAAACTTCCATCTACCCTTTGTAACACAAATGCTTTCACTCTCATTCTCTTTTTAGCTCACTCACCAAGCCCAACCTAGGCTACCCATTGCAAGACAATTTGCCAAACCCAATAGAAGTTCAAACACCTTCTTCTTTTCCTTTTCTCTTTTAAGCACTTAGGGAAACATCTTCTACAACCACAAGTGTTGGCACACTTTTACTTCAAACTCTTTCCTTTCCAATTACCTATCCTCTTTCTTTATTACTTAGCCATATTTTTTTTCTTTTTCTTGGCTCCTTTACTTTTCATTTCTAGAGGATTTCTTTTCTTTTCTTAACATTTAAAGCATAATACACAAAGCCAACACTTGTTCCAAAATAATTTCGTTTTCCCTCTTTCATCATCTCAACTTCGCCCACTTTACTTGTTCCACATTGATTATTAAGCCAAAATTCCCACCCAAGAATCATATCTTATCATCTAGCTCATTGTTTTCGAGCTAGCTACATGGAAGCCTATCCTTGTTGCTCTAAACTCAACACTTTTTGCTAAGTTCACAAGATGAAAAAGGCCTAATGCACTTAATAAGGAAGAGGGTTCAAAGGAAGCTTAGTTAGGGAGTTCATTTTCAACCGCTCTAAAGATGAGAGTCGGCTATTTGGGTTAACAAGAGTGGTAAAAGGAAAGAAGATAACCCAAATATGTATATGGTATCCACAAGTTCTCTAGCAATGCATCACCATGATAATTACTTGTTCAAATTAGGTTCAGATTCAAGAGAGTTGGTTTCTATTCAAAGCTTGCTTCAATTAAAACTCAAGTTGCAAATGGTGAGGTCCAAGTAGGGTTCAACTTTAACTTTCAAAATTTTCACACAAAGCATCAAACAACTACTAACTAGGGCCTTGAACTAATTCATGAGCTAAACACCTTACAAGGAAAAATCATCATTGTCCCCTATGCATGGATGCAATCCTATATGAAAGCTAGACTCAATCCTACTTATGTGACAAATGCAAATGCAACTACATGCTATTTTTGTTTTCGAAATTTTTCCAATTTTTTTTTTTTTTTTTTTTGGTTTTTTCTATGCCATAGATGTATGCATGAGACTCAAGAATGCATGAGAAAGAAAAATAAGATCACAAAACACAAGATCAAATACACCATACTCCCCCAAACTTAAATTACACAGTCTCTTGTGTAATCCAAGCTTGGAGAAGATTTCAATATGCAAAATAAAAAATAAAAAATCTAGATGGTATTTACAATGGAGTTTGGAGTGTTACCTCTAGAATTGGATTGAGGAGGAGGAGGATTCCCCCATCGAGTATGATTGATTGCTTGACTCCGGTGTTGGGGAACGCATTGGTTTCCTCTTCCTTCGGCGAGTCTCATAGGAGGAGGATCGGGGTGGTTCCTCATGGGAAGTATTCCTCCCTTGCTCGTGGAAGGAGTGTCTCCTATCAAGCTCCATGGCACTCTCTCCTATGTCTTCTTCCTCATGTGCAGCCTCGCGAGCTCTTGATGATGATGAAGCGCCCCCAAGTTTGTTCTTTAAGCCCTTGATTTCCTTTGCCATCCCCTTGATGGTTTTGACCATCTTCCTAATGGTCTTATCTTGGTACTTGTTCCACCTTTGGAGGAGGTTGATGCGATGATGTGCTTCTCTAAGGGGTTGGGAAGGAACTGCTAGCTCATAAGCATCAAAGAAGTAGCGCTCACTCCCAACTTTCGGACTCATAGGCTCCTCTTGGTTTTCCTCGGGGTCAATCTCGGCGCTTGCTTGACTCGTGGAGCCCCTTGCCTTCTTCCCGGTCTCAAGTGGAGGATCAACTGAAGGGTTGTAGAGATCATCACTTGGGGGGCAGAAACGGATGTTACTCCTCTCGCTGAAACTAGTCAAATGGGGGCATGGGAGTCGGATCCTTGCTTCCGTTCTTTCGCCATAAGCAAACTTGTAGACATATCTACCTCCCGATGTTCCACTAAGGAACCTTGTCTTGCGAAGGTATGAAATATCCAGCCATTCCATATCATGTGTAACCTCCCCAAGATCCGCTCCACAAGCCTCGAGAATGGGTGTCACTATACCTCCCACGCTGAGTTGTGGTGCAAAGTCCTTAGTTGTAACAGCCCATTCTTTGTAGCTCAACAGCTTCTTCAGAAGGAGAGTGATCAAGCCTATCCCGGAACCATCCCCATGCAAAGTAATCACCTTATTCCCAATCCTTATGGTCTTAAGGATGTTCTTAAATCCCATGTCCAAAAGCTCAAGCTCTTCCTCAATCACATAACCACACTTCTTTCTTGCAAAGAAGGTATGAGCTAGTGCCTTGTGCGCATACCTCACTGCGGGATGTGTGATGGAACCACTCTTGCTTGTACCAGCCTTGAATTTGCCAACCCCGATATACTTCCACAGATTTGCAAGCTCATCCCGTCGAAACTCCACAAGTTTTCCTCTTCTCCATCCTTCTTCAAACCCAAACACTTCATTAAGCTCCTTGAAAGACATCCTATGGTGTTTGCGGCCTGCCTTGAAGGTTATATATCCATGCCCATCCAGCTTCTCTTCTTCAGTTGGGTCCTCACAAAGGGGGTAAAATTCCACCTTGAGTGTAGAGATGAATTTGCAAAGTGGAGCCTTATGTGTTGGGTGAGCCATTTGGAAGAACTTTCTCATCCCTATTTGTGTGTAGAGCTCTAGCACATCATCAAACAAGCCAAGTTCCCTAAGAGTCTCCATGTGAGGGAATCTTGTCCCTTTGTGCTCCATGTCCATGAGAATCTTATAAACCTCACTCGCGGTGGCTTCTTTTCCATCGGCTTCTTTCGCGCGTGCGGAAGGGCGTTTGCTTCCCTCACCATGAACCATTGCTCGCTTCCCTTTCCTCCTATCCTCTCTTTGTTGATCCGTTTCTCCATCATGTGGCCCTCTAACTTTCACCATTTGTACCTATGAATAGGAAACGCTTGGAAGAGAGTTAGCTACATAATATTGGCATCAACAAGATTAGAATGTAGAAACAATAACAAGAGAAAACCAAATATCAAACAATCCCATACTTAGAGAAAATTTTGGCATGAACTCAAAATTTCAATTTGGTCAAAACTCAAATTCATGAGGGGCTATGCTAAATCGTGGGTAATGCACCTAATTACAAGCAAAAGCCCCAAATTTTAACTTCATTTAGAGTACCAATTTGCAATTTTCGGAACTTTTTATCCCTAGAACCCTAAGTGCCAAAAATTTTCAAAATTTCTCAAAGTATGCACGTTTTTGCCTACCAAATCAACAAGATTATCATTCCCAAGTATAACCCAAGCTTCTAGCAACCAATTTCGATTCCAATTTACCAAATTCCTCAAGTTCCTCCAAGAGAGAAAATCATGGATATGGAGAGAAATAGAGAGAAAATACCTTGTTCCTTGCGCAAAAGGGTGGCCCTAAATTGGAATAGAAACAGTTAGACAATAGAATTCCGAACAAGTGGGTTCTTGAATCACCAAAATTGAGTGAAAATTGAGAGTTTTATGCTCAAAATAGTGAAACAATGGGAGAATGGAGGAAAAAAAAAAACGAGTTTGGGGAAGAAGAAGAGACTAAACCAAGCAAAATTCTGTAAAAATTGGTTTAGAAAAGGCTTGGTTTACTCAATTTGAACCGGTCAAAGGGAGAAAGGAAGTGTTGACTTACCTTTTGGGGCTGCATCGGTTTGGCAAACCGATGTGCCGCTAACCGATGAGTTTTCGGGAAGCTCGGCCTCGGTTAGCTTGTCCGATGCAGCCAGTCCGATGGAGACTCTGCCGAGTCTGCCTCGGTTTGCCAAACCGAGACGTCTAGACCGATGGATGTTCTGCCAAGCTCACCTCGGTTTGCCAAACCGAGGTGCTCCAAACCGATGCCTCTAAAAGTTTCTCTTTTCATGCTTTCCATCAAGGTCCAATTCACATGGCTCAAACCTAACATTCACCAACACTTAAAAACACAATAATAGAAATGAAAAACAAGAATATATACAAGGATACCATGGGAATGCCTCCCAAGTGCGCTTGTTTAAAGTCACTAAGCTTGACTTTTCAAACCCTTAGGCATGTGGAAGATCTTGAAGAGGAATTGAGCTTGCCTCTTCCTTAGACTCATTCACCAAGAATGGCTTGACCCTATGACCATTGACTGTGAAACTCTCCCCATTCTTTCCAATCAAAGTGATGGCTTCATATGGCAACACTTCTTGAATCTCAAAAGGGCCACCCCACCTTGACTTGAGCTTACCCGGGAACAACTTCAATCTTGAATTGTAGAGAAGAACTTTGTCACCAACACTTAGCTCCTTCTTTACAATCCTCTTGTCATGAAAGGCCTTAGTCCTCTCCTTGTAGATTCTTGAGCTTTCATAAGACTCAAGCCTAATCTCCTCAAGCTCTTGGAGTTGAACCAATCTCTTTTCTTGGGCAGTTTTTATGTTGTAGTTGAGAAGCTTCACAGCCCACAAAGCCTTGTGTTCAATCTCTACTGGTAGATGACAAGATTTTCCATACACAAGGTTGAAAGGAGACCTCCCAATTGGTGTCTTGAAAGCTGTCCTATAAGCCCACAAAACATCATCAAGCTTGATTGACCAATCCTTTCTTGTTATGCCAACAGTTTTCTCAAGAATAGCCTTGATCTCACGGTTTGAGACTTCCACTTGACCACTAGTTTGAGGGTAGGAGGGGTGGCTACCTTGTGCTTGACATCATGCTTGCTTAACAAACCTTCAAAGACCTTGTTGATGAAGTGGCTTCCCCCATCACTAATCACAACTTTTGGCACACCAAACCTTGGGAAGATTATACTCTTGAACATCTTCACCACGACCTTGGAGTCATTAGTAGGGCTTGCTATGGCTTCAACCCACTTTGAGACATAATCAACAGCCACTAGGATGTATTGGTTACCAAAAGAAGAAGGGAAAAGTCCCATGAAGTTTATGCCCCAAACATCAAAGATTTCCACTTCTAAGATTGGGTTTTGGGGCATCTCATCTCTCTTGCTTATGTTCCCCTTTCTTTGGCAAGGTTCACATCTCTTGATATACTCATGAGTGTCCTTGAACAATGTAGGCCACCAAAACCCACTTTGAAGCACCTTTGTAGCTGTCTTGAATGTGGTGAAATGCCCTCCATATTTATACCCATGGCAATGAAAGATCACACTCTCAACCTCTTCTTGTGCCAAGCATCTCCTATATATCCCATCAGCACATCTCTTGTAGAGGTAAGGCTCATCCCAATAGAAGTGTGACACATCTCTCAAAAACTTCATTTTGTGATAGGTGTTAAGATGAGTGGGCTCTTCATTGCATACCAAGTAGTTAACAAAATCAGCATACCAAGGCTCACTCCTTGCCTCTATACCCTGAACCTCTTGAAGCTTCTTGCCAAATCCATGTGCACTAGCAACATTCTTGATCATCATAATTTGCTCTTCCGGTAAGGAATCATTGATTGGCAAAGCATCCTCAATCCTCATCCTTGACAAATTATCAGCTACACCATTCTCTACACCCTTCTTGTCCACTATCTCCATGTCAAACTCTTGAAGAAGCAAAATTCATCTAAGGAGCCTTGGCTTGGTCTCCTTCTTGGCATAGATGTGGCGCAAAGCAGCATGATCTGTGTACACTATCACCTTTGATCCCACCAAGTAAGATCTAAACTTCTCAAATGCAAACACCACAGCCAAGAGTTCTTTTTCAGTTGTAGCATACTTGGTTTGAGCTTCATCAAGTGTCCTACTTGCATAATAGATCACATGAAGCTTCTTGTCTTTCCTTTGCCCAAGAACAACTCCCACAGCATAGTCACTAGCATCAGCCATGATCTCAAATGGTAAACTCCAATCCGGTGCTTGCACAATAGGAGCACTCACAAGTGCTTTCTTGATTGTCTCAAAGGCTTGCAAGCACTCTTCATCAAACTGAAATTCCACTTCCTTGCAAAGGAGTCTTGTCAAAGGCCTAGCAATCTTTGAGAAGTTCTTTATGAACCTCCTATAAAACCCAGCATGCCCAAGGAAACTCCTTATGCCTTTCACATTTGATGGTGGCGCCAAGTTGATCATGACATCTATCTTGGCCTTGTCCACTTATATACCATCTTCAGAAATCTTATGACCCAACACAATNACCCTTCTTGTCAACTATCTCCATGTCAAACTCTTGAAGAAGCAAAATTCATCTAAGGAGCCTTGGCTTGGTCTCCTTCTTGGCATAGATGTGGCGCAAAGCAGCATGATCTGTGTACACTATCACCTTTGATCCCACCAAGTAAGATCTAAACTTCTCAAATGCAAACACCACAGCCAAGAGTTCTTTTTCAGTTGTAGCATACTTGGTTTGAGCTTCATCAAGTGTCCTACTTGCATAATAGATCACATGAAGCTTCTTGTCTTTCCTTTTCCCAAGAACAGCTCCCACAGCATAGTCACTAGCATCAGCCATGATCTCAAATGGTAGACTCCAATCCGGTGCTTGCCCAATAGGAGCACTCACAAGTGCTTTCTTGATGTCTCAAAGGCTTGCAAGCACTCTCCATCAAACTGAAAATCCACCTCCTTGCAAAGGAGTCTTGTCAAAGGCCTAGCAATCTTTGAGAAGTCATTTATGAACCTCCTATAAAACCCAGCATGCCCAAGGAAACTCCTTATGCCTTTCACATTTGATGGTGGCGCCAAGTTGATCATGACATCTATCTTGGCCTTGTCCACTTATATACCATCTTCAGAAATCTTATGACCCAACACAATCCCTTGATTGACCATGAAGTGGCACTTCTCCCAATTAAGCACCAAGTGAGACTCTTCACATCTTTGTAAAACCCTGCAAAGATTAGAGAGACACGCAGAAAAAGAGGCACCATACACAGAAAAGTCATCCATAAACAAATCTACCATTTCCTCAATAAGATCGGAGAAGATACTCATCATGCACCTTTGAAAGGTGGTTGGGGCATTACATAACCCAAATGGCATCCTTCGATATGGAAAGGTATCATAAGGGCATGTGAAAGTAGTCTTCTCTTGATCATTAGGATGAATGGGTATTTGGAAGAACCCACTATATCCATCAAGGAAACAATAGAAGGGATGGTTAGCCAATCTCTCAAGCATTTGATCAATAAAAGGAAAAGGGAAATGATCTTTCCTAGTAGAAGCATTGAGTTTTCGATAATCAGTACACATCTTATGGCCGGTGATGGTTCTAGTTGGTATTAATTCATCCTTATCATTCTTAATCACAGTGATTCCACCTTTCTTAGGGACAACATGCACGGGAGAAACCCAAGTGCTATCACTAATAGGGTAAATCACATTAGCTTCCAAAAGTTTTAAGATTTCTTTCTTCACCACCTCTTTAAGGTTTGGGTTTAATCTTCTTTGGTGTTCAATTGAGGAAGTGTTTTCATTTTCAAGGTGAATCCTATGAGTACAAAGCATAGGAGATAAGCCCTTGATATCACTCAAAGAGTAACCAATAGCTCTCCTATACTTTCTTAACTCATTAAGGAGAGAATTGAGCTCATCATCACTCAAGCAATCATTTACAATTACGGGGTAAGTAGAATTAGGGCCTAAGAAAGCATACCTTAGTCCAATGGGAAGTGGTTTGAGGTCCACTTTTGGGGCCTTAAGTTCGCTCAAATCCTCATCAAGGTCCTTAGCCAATTCGCTATCCTCAAGCTCCTCTAGCCTTTCCTCTTGTCCTTGACTTGAAACCCCAGCTTCCATGGACCTCTTGTCTTGGTCGCATTCCACTTCACCCTCACATGAAGCTACCAATCTTGTAAAGCCTTCCTCCCCATCTAGTGCCTTGCGCGAACCAAGCATTTGCATGTATGCTTGTGTTTCCTCATCCAAGTACCTTTTTTCTCCATGTGGTTTGGTGAGAGCAACACCAAGATGGTCCTCTTGAGCTAGTTCCTCTAGTAACTCATCGTCTAGCTCATCTATATTCTCAATGTAGAATACTTGATCATCAATGGTGGGCTTCCTTAAAGTCTCATTTATGTCAAACTTCAACTCAACCCCTTTTCCAAGATGTAAATCAATCTTCCCATGCTTAACATCAATTATAGCACCAGCTGTAGCTAGGAAAGGTCTTCCCAAAATCAATGGATCTTTTGGCTCCTCATCCATCTTGAGCACCATGAAATCCGTGGGAATGATGAAGTTGCTAACCTTGAGAGGCAAATCTTCAAGAACTCCAATAGGCATCCTTACACTTCTATCCGCAAGTATCAAGGAGATTCCACACTCTTTGTACTTAGTGAAACCAAGCTTCTTTGCAATTGAATAGGGCATAAGGTTGATGCTAGCTCCAAGATCACACAAGCAATTTTCAAAACCAATAGGACCTAGGGCGCATGGTATTGTGAAAGATCCGGGGTCTCCTAGCTTCTTTGGTATCACCTTGCTTTGGATTATAGCACTACACTCTTGAGAAACTAGCATGACTCCTTGGATATCCTTAGCTCTTTGTGCCACAGCATCTTTCAAAAACTTAGCATATTGAGGAATCATCATAAAGGCATCCACCAAAGGCATCTTGAGCTCAATGTCCTTGATTTGCTTGTCAAACATAGCCTTGTATTTCTCCACCAATTGTTTCTTAAACCTCCCGGGAAAGGGAAGCTTAGGCTTGTAAGGTGGAGGAACAAATCTTGGCTCCTTCTTGTGCACATCCTCCTTTGGCTTTTCCTTTACCACTTCCTTGCTCTTCTTTGCAATATACACATCATCAAAAGTTATAGCATCTTGATCTTTTTCAAAGCTATCCTCCCCATCTTGAATCTCAATGTCCTCATTGATCAAAGGACTTGTCCTTGGAGGCAACTCCTTTCCACTTCTCAAAGTAATGACATTGATGTATTCCTTGGGATTTGCTTCACACTTTCCCGGTAGAGTACCTTGAGAGTTGGAGCTAGAAGCCTTGCCTTTCTCAAGTTGCTTGAACTTTTGTTGAAGACCCCCAATTTGAGTAGCAAGCTCATTAAGTGAAGAATCCATCCTTGTGTTAATTTCAGCAATCTTCTTTCCCATATTAGCATCACTATTGGCTTGACCTTGTAGGATTTGTTGAAGCATAAGTTGAACATTGTCTTGTGGAGTACCTTGGGAATTTTGAGCAAAACCCGGTGGAGCATTGTTTCTAGCGCCACTATAGTTGCCTTGGTTTCCCCCTTGGTAGTTAGACCTTGGTACATAACCCTTTTGTTGATTGTTGTAGTTCACAAAGGGTTTCCCTTGAGTAGCTTGTGTAGGGTAGACTTGGTCTTCGGGATTGGCCACATTAGTACTCCTATAAGAGAGGTTGTTGTTCCCCTTATAGTTGTTGTTATAGTTGTTGTTGTATCCTCCTTGGCCTCCCACGAAATTTACCACCTCTTGACCCTCTTGGTATTCAACTTGATCATCACAATCCTCCACATTATCTTCAACAAAATGTACATGCCTTTGGTTTGAGGACATGAGCTTGTCCATCTTGTCATGTAGAGACTTCATTTCCCTCTTGTGAGCATCAAAATCACCTCCCCTTGGAGCTCTATCATAGTCTTCATTGTAATTACCATCACTCAAGGCAAGATTCTCTACAAGCTCCAAACCATCTTCAACATCTTTGCCCAAGAAATTCCCATTGCTTGCGGTATCAAGAAGCATTCTTATCTTTGGTAGAACACCTCTATAGATGGTGCTTAGTAGAGACTCTTGTGTGAAGCCATGATGAGGACATTGCATTGTGTAGCCCTTGAATCTTTCCCATGCTTCATTGAAAGACTCATTGCTCTTTTGAGTGAAGCTAGAGATCTCATTCCTCAACTTGGCGGTCCTAGAGTTGGAGAAGAACTTAGATAGAAAGGCTTTCTTACACTCATCCCATGTAGTGATAGTACCTTGAGGCAAAGTTTTCTCCCATTGCCTTGCTCTATCCCCAAGAGAGAAGGGAAAGAGTCTTAGTTTGAAGGCATCTTCACTCACACCATTCATCTTGAATAAGCCACAAACTCTATCAAAGTTGTCCAAGTGATCTAGAGGATCCTCCATTGGCAACCCATGGAACTTGTCTTGTTGAACCATAGAGATGAAAGCTGGCTTCACTTCAAAAGTATTGTTTTGAACCGGTGGAGGATTGATACCATAGCGATTTTGATGTGTATTTGGAGCATCTCCAGCCCCAATAGTCCTCCCTAGTCTTGGCGCATGTAAGGGGTTTCCATTCCCCCTTGGTGCTTGCGCCATGTTCATTGGAGGAGCTTGATCTCTTTGTTGTTCTTCCATTCTCAACCTCTCTAACCTTGCAGCTTCCCTTCTTGCAATCCTTGCAACCCTTTCCAATTGATCAATGTCTTGAAAACCTTGGAAGTTGTTGTCTCCTTGTGATCTCAAATGCATTCAAGGAAAAACTGAAATCTAGAAAAGTAGATGGTCAATAAGCAAAAAGATCACTTAGTCTCAAACAAAACTCAAATCTTAATGATCAATCAATCCCAATATGGCAACGGCGCCAAATTGAAACAAGAGTTTTTATGTCTTGCAAGCAATTCCTCAATTGCTCATATCATTGCAATATATTGAGGTATCAATCCATCTTGGGAGATGATGCAATAAGAATACAAAGTTAAGTCTAAGCTAAGCTAAAATGATAAAAGCAAGTCACAAACAAGTATTGAAAGCTAAACACAAACTAAAAGAGATACTACTAGAGCAATACTATGAAACTAAGCCTTAATCACTACTAATCAAGATACTAAGCAAGGATTACTACTAAGCAAGATTATCAATTGACTAAATCGAAACCTAGGGATGGAATCATTGATTTGGGAAACTAAATGGACAACCTTGCAATCATTTAAGCAACTAATCAAGCTAACTCTATACCTAGAACACTTAATTTAGATTAGACCATGATGTGTGGCTCAAATCCCTTTGTTAATCATCCTAATGAACTAATGATGTTTTAGCATTAAGATAATCAACAAGCATTAATAACAAGTCTAAATGGTATGATAAACACTCTAGACATCTAATGTCTTAGGCTAGAAATGTAAATCTCTTATTAAGTTGGTTCAAGCATTTCATCAAACACTTGGTGGGTGGATGAAATGTCTATGATCTAAAATAGCAAAGATTAGCTATTTGGCATTAGGAACTACTTAATAAGAAGAGAAATGAAAGAATCTATCATAGATTGCAAGATTGAACCATTAGAAATCTCTAAATCTAACCCATCCCCAAGTTCCTAAGGAACTACTCACTAATCATACTTAAACCCATCAAATCAAAGATTAGAGAAAGGTTAAACATAATTAGAGAAAGATAAAACAAGAAATCTAAAAGAGATATTGCATTAAACTCAAAGATTCAAAGCATAAACAAGGTTTTTCTCAAAGTGGCTAAAAGTTTAGGTTAAGAACAAGAGAATCCCAGTTAAAACAGAAAATTAGGTCTAAATGGTATTTATAGTGAATAGTGATCGGACCGGGTCAACCCGGAACAAACCGGGTATTGACCCGGTTTTTGGCTGGAAAAAGAGGCTGCATCGGTTTGGCAAACCGATGTGCCCTTAACCGATGCGTGGTGAAGGATGCGTCTCGGCCTGTCTGTCCGAGGCTTCTTGATCGAGGTGAGTTCTGGAGCGTCTGTCTCGGTTTGCAGTCCGAGGTGGCCAAACCGATGAGAAGTCTGGTGGTTGCGTCCCGAGCTGCTCCGCACGTCCAGACCGATGAAGGCAAACCGAGGCATTCTCTGGTGGCTTCGTCTCGGTTTGTCAGTCCGAGGCGGCCTTAACCGATGCAGTGGCAGACAACTTCTGTCAATCTTTGTTTCGACTAATCTTTGATCCGAACTCATCCCCAAAGCTCCAAATGGTTTCTTTAGCTCCAAATGTACCTGAGTAACACTCCAAATGCAACAAATATGCAAAGACTATGCAAAGACACCTTAGACTCTAAATGATCAAAATGCAGCACAATGATGCTTAAATATACTCCTAGATGATGATAAACTTACACTAAATGGGTGAGAATATGATGCAAAATATAGACATATCAAGGTGTCGAACCACATAGAGTGTATGTCTAACTACAGGATCAATGACGGTTAGAAAATGTTCCTAAGACAAGAAGGGGGGTTTGGAGAAGGGTGTTTCGGTTTCAATGGCTATTGAATGCAGGAATCGTAAATCAAGTTTATATAGAGCTGGTTATCAATCAACTCTATATGAGGCGGGAATCATGCAAACAAAGCGTTGTGTTCTTCAGGTGATCTCCGGGGTACTAGGCGGTTTTTCCTAAACTGATTCAATGGCTTTAACGACCTAACTCTGACAAATCTAGATCGATCTACGAATGCAAACTTCGCAGGTATACTATTGTATCATGCGTCTGATAACACTCATATTTTACTCATAAAACCTATCATTTCAAGATCTCTTACAAGTGTTTTAACCCGGTTTACAACTGTTTTAAAGTGATTTACGCGTTTTCTAATCTTAAGCGTCATTTCAGGAAAATTGGACAAAAATGACACATTTTGAAGCAAAACGGGAACTTCAAGGACAAATGCTCGGAGCCATAAGTTCAGCATCAGACGACGACCTTCCCACCACAAGATCAAGCTCATATTTGGAGACAAGGTAGCCCTTTCAGCTGTCTTTCATACCAAGGTGGTTCGAGTCCAATCCCACGGTTGGATTTCAAGTTACGAAGGAATCAAGAAGGTCCGCCAGACACATCCTCAGAAGAGGGACGGCCGCGCCACAGACCTTCAGAAGACCAGTGGCCGCGCCACGCCTGGTCGCTCGCGTTGCCAAACCATTCTGGCCCGTCCCGAGCCCGGTTGCACTTATCCAATATTTCTCGAGGTTAAAACGCGAAGCCCACTTTCTGAAGACCTTAGGGTTTCACAAAAGGCGTGACTTCACACAGAGCTTTTTCAGAAACACTTTTCACGCCGCCAGAGAGAGAGAGAGAGAGAGAGAGAGAGAGAGAGAGAGAGAGAGAGAGAGAGAGAGAGAGATCGATGGCCCCGAAGGTGAAGACCTCGAGAGAGATTTCTTCTGCAGCCGCCACCATTCCTTCCTTCTCTTTTCATCTTTTGTTCTTAGTTCTTTGTTTTTCAATACTTTAAGAAGATNGTTAAACATAAATAGAGAAAGATAAACAATTAATCTAAGAAAGATATTGCATTAAACTCAAATCCAAAGCATAAACAAAGTATTTGCCCAAAGTGGCTAAAGGTTTAAGCTAAGAACAAGAGAATAAAAGTTCTCTAGAAAAATTAGGTCTAAAGAGTATTTATAGGGGGACCAATGAAAATGAAGAAAAAGAATTCGTCTGGGGTCGGATCGACGAGTTCATCGATCCAAGTCGTCGATCCGACCCTTTTTAAAAACGGCTCGACGACTCATCGATCCACTTCGTCGATCCTTGCTCATAGTCTTGGCTTCTGGTCTGGCGTGGTACGTCGATCTGGTCCGGCGTGGTACGTCGATCTGGTACGTCCATCTCGTCGATCTGACTCCCTGGAAATCTGGTTCGGCGTGGCTCGTCGATCCGTTTCGTCGATACGTGCTCCTGGAAATCTGGATCGGTGAGCTTCGTCGATCTGGTACGTCGATCTGTTGCGAGAATCCTCTTCTTCATCCTTTTTGCTTCTTCTTGCCCCTCCAAGTGGTGTGCATCATTCTCCAACTCCATCCTCATCTCCATAGCGTCCTTTTCACCTGATTAAGGTTCCAAATGCAACAAACTATGCAAAGAACCATGCAAAACACTCTAGGACTCTAAATGGTACTATGTAACACTATTATGCTATTTTAGACTCCTAATTGATGAGGAACTTGCACTAAATGGATGCTAAAATGATGCAAAATATAGACATATCACATATCCTTCATCGAGAAGCAACTTCCAAGCCAAGTCTTTACAGACTGAAGCAATGAAATGTCGTTTCCAATAAGGAGTATGTCATCTACGTATAGTACGAGAAATGCAATTGCGCTCCCTTTAGTCTTCTTGTAAACGCATGGTTCCTCTTCGTTCTTGATGAAGTCAAACATTTTGACCGCTTCATCAAAACGGAGGTTCCAACTCCGAGATGTTTGCTTCAATCCATAAATGGATTTATGAAGCTTGCATACCTTTCCAGCGTTTTTAGGATCTGTGAAACCTGGAGGTTGTGTCATGTACACATCCTCCTCCAGAATCCCGTTAAGGAAAGCTGTTTTCACATGCATCTGCCAAATCTCATAGTCATGATGAGCAGCAGTCGCTAGGAGAATCCGAATAGATTTAAGCATGGCGACTGGGATTAGGTTTCGTCATTGTCAATACCATGAACTTGTTTGAAACCTTTTGCCACCAATCTAGCTTTATAAATCTGAACATTTCCATTCACATCGATCTTCTTCTTGAAGACCCATTTACACTCGATGGCTTTTACACCATCAGGTAAATCAACCAAAGTACATACTTGGTTTTGTGACATGGAACCCATTTCGGATCCAGCGGCCTCAAGCCACTTTTCGGAGTCAGGACCCATCATGGCTTCTTCGAAATTCGCAGGTTCATCGCTGTCAATGATCAACAGATCATGGCAGTGAGTTACGAGAAATCCATATCTCTCGACCTCATTGCGAATCCTTTCGGATCTGCGAACTACAGGCACCACAGGTGTTGGTTCCATAACCTCTTGTGAATCCAACGGCTGTGTTGGTTCCACAACCTCTTATGAACCCAACGGCTGCTCTTCCTCATTAGGTTGAGTAGCGTCCTGTGATTCTCGAATCTCTTCGAGTTGTACTTTAATCCCACTGTCTTTCTTGGAAAGAAATTCTCTCTCAAGAAAGACACCATTCCCAGCAACAAACACTTTGTTCTCGGATCGGTTGTAGAAGTAGTACGCCTTGGTTTCCTTAGGGTAACCTACGAAGTAGCACTTATCAGATTTGGGTGCAAGCTTATCAGTTATCAATCGCTTGACATAAGCTTCACAACCCCAAATTTTAAGAAAAGACAGACTTGGAACTTTTCCAGTACATATCTCATATGGAGTCTTTTCAACTGATTTAGATGGAACTCTGTTCAGCATAAACGCAGACGTCTCAAGAGCATATCCCCAGAAGGATAACGGTAGGTCCACATGACTCATCATCGATCGGACCATATCCAATAAAGTCTGATTCCTCCTCTCAGACACACCGTTCCATTGAAGTGTTCCAGGAGGAGTAAGTTGTGAAACGATTCCACAATCCTTAAGATGATCATCGAACTCTTGGCTCAAGTACTCACCTCCACGATCAGATCGAAGAGCTTTGATACTTTTGCCAAGTTGGTTATGTACTTCATTTTGGAATTCCTTGAACTTTTCAAAGGATTCCGACTTATGTTTCATAAGATAAACATAGCCATATCTACTGAAATCATCAGTAAATGTAATGAAATACCTAAAGTTTCCTCTAGCGCTAATGCTCATTGGGCCACACACATCTGTATGTACAAGGCCCAACAAGTCACTGGCCCTTTCATTTCTTTTGTTGAAAGGGGTTTTAGTCATTTTGCCCATTAAGCAGGATTCACATTTTTCAAATGATTCATAATCAAATGAGTTTAAAAGCCCATCTCGATGGAGCTTTTGAATCCTCTTCTCATTAATGTGGCCCAAACGACAATGCCAGAGAAAAGTCGGGTTTGAGTCATTGGTTTTAAACCGTTTGTTAATTATGTTATAGACCGGCATTGATTGGTTGAGAATATAAAGCCCATTCTCTAATGGGGCGCTACCATAGAACATATTATTTCGAATGAAAGAGCAACATTTGTTCTTAATCGAAAATTCAAAACCATTCATGTCCAAAACAGAAATAGAAATGATATTCCTGCTTATCGCAGGTACATAGTAGCAATTCTCCAACTCTAAAACCATGCCAGAAGGCAAAGACAAATGATAAGTTCCTACGGCTAATGCAGCAACTCTTGCTCCATTCCCAACTCGCAGGTCCACTTGTCCTTTCTTCAGCGTTCTACTGCTGCGCAGGTCCTGCATATTAGTACAAATATGAGCACCACAGCCGGTATCCAATACCCAAGAATTAGAACCTGAATATGAAGCAACATTTACTTCTATAACATAAATACCTTTAGATGTCGTCTCATACGACTTCTTCAGGTTCTTCAGACCTTCCAGGAATTCTTTGCAATTCCTCCTCCAATGCCCCGGTTTCTTGCAGTAAAGACAAATGTCAGCATCAGTGGGGCCACGTTTGGGCTTGGAACTCGGCTCAGGCTTGTCCTGATTCTCAACCTGGACAGCCTTGGCCTTTCCTTTGCCTTTAGCGGGTTTCTTAAACCCTTTACCCTTCTGTACCATAAGTACTTCAGGTTTGGCCTTCTTGATGTTGGGCTCTGCCGTCTTGAGCATGCCGTGCAGCTCATTCAGGGACTTCGTCAGGTTGTTCATATTGTAGTTTAGAACAAACTGATCGAAGCTAGACGGCAGGGATTGCAGGATGATGTCCGTAGCCAACTCTTGGCTAAGGGGAGAGTCCAGTCGAGCCAGGTTATCAATATAACCCATCATCTTTATGACATGAGGACTCACTGGACTGTCCTTAGACAGCTTGCACTCGATGAGAGACCTGACCGTCTGGTACCTCTCAGTGCGAGCCTGCTCCTGAAACATAGATTTCAGGGTTGTGATCATCTCGATCGGTGACCCCGCGTTCTCGAACTGCTTCTGCAGCTCCGAGTTCATCGTGGCCAGCATCAGACAAATCACATTTGTCACATCATCCGAATGCTTTTCCCACTTGTCCTTTTCATTACTGGGAGCATTGGATCTCGGCTTATCAGGAAGAGGCCTTTCAAGGACATAGTCCTTCTTTTCCTGTCTGAGAACTATTCTCAGATTCCGATACCATTCCAAGAAGTTGGATCCTTTCAATTTTTCCTTCTCAAGGACGGATCTCAACGAGAATGAGCTAGTGTTGTTGGTTGACATAGCTGAATCAAGAAAAGAAGAGAGTTTAATTGGTTTTGATGTTTCAAAGGATGAGTAATCTTAACTATTAAGAAGACTCACATTATATTCTAAGTCAATTTTCCTCATTAAGAATATAATGATCCAAGATCCATATCTCACTGAAATCTGAGTGAGCTTTGGCTCATCGCCCAGATTTCAGTTATTTAGGTAAGCAATCCATTTGCTAATCATATCCAATATGACTCTTGTCTCGGATTGATATCATATATCAAAACCGATCATGTGTCTCCAGGCCCAAAACCATTTTGATAGCCCAGTCAAACAAACCAATCCTTTCAGTCATGTAGTACCACGATTACCACCTGCCGTACTCGTGTAGTTGTGAATGCCTTGCTTTGGCAAGCCCATCATACAACAAAACAAGACTTGGCAGTTGACAGGAATTGGGAAGACTTAAATGTTTGATATTACGTTTGAGGAATGAAACATGTATCTCATTACATATCATATATGTATTTGAGAAAGATTAGAATTAATATTCTTAAAAAAAAAATTTTTTAATCTAGTTAAATTGATTAAGTTTGGAACACCGAATCTGTTCTAGTGTCGATCGACACCAATAGCTTGTGTCGATCGACACCTCATGATTCGAAATTGCGTGAAACCCCTTTTCAATCGATCTAATCGCGGTTAAATATCTAACCCGATTAAACCAATCAATTCCGGTTCAATCCAATTGAACCGGTCTCGGTTTAACGCATGTGTCGATCGACACAACTCTTGTGTCGGTCGACACCAGCTAACCAGTTTAACCGTGATGAAATCGATTAATCCCGATCAGACCGATCGCATTAATCTGGTTCAATCCAATTGAACCGACAGCGATCGACGCGTGTCGATCGACACAACCCTTGTATCGATCGACACAGCGATTTCCGGAACGTCGATCAAAAGATCGACACTTAGTGTTTTACGCTGCGTTTCAGGCCCGTGTCGATCGACACACGCTTGGTGTCGATCGACACAGCCGCGCAGAAAACCTAATTTTTCTCCTTTTATCAAAACGATTTTGACATGAAAAGATCTAACATGCAACTTCTAATGATTTCAAAACTCAAATTCGAATTCATTACACATGAACAACATGTTACAGATTCAATTAAACATATGGCTCTGATACCACTGAAGGAATTTGGTGGGTTTTAACTCTTTAAGACTGTCAAATTCCTATTGCCACAAGATCATGTTTATTGAATCTATGTCCTCAGATCAGGGATTTACCTGGTGATTAGCAGCGGAATGAGTAGGTAAAACGAGATCTGGAGCGCCTCAGATGCTGCGCCTCTATAGCTAGTCCACACGCACACAAGACTGGATCAGGGATGCTAGTGCCTCTGGGAGCTTCTGAGTTTCTTACTTGACGGCTAGGGCAAGTTCCTTGTTTGATTTCGTGGCTCTGACTTGTATATATAGGAGTCAAGCACGAAAATCCCATAAACCCTCGGATTAACCGGTTTAAATTCAGTCATAAATTTAAACCCGGTGTCATTAATCCCGAGTGGTGTCGATCGACACCAGTTGGTGTGTCGATCGACGCCGTCAAATAAACTCAATATCAACGTGTAACAATTACACATTGATGAGATCATTACTTTAATGATCATTCCCAGCATTCGTTATCCAGTTTGCTTAGGTGTGTGACCCTATAAGATCATATGATGTTGGCAATGAGTTCACAACTCATAAATTATAAGAGGCTTCTAGCAAAGCATTATAATTACCCAGCATCACATGATAGTCTTATCTCGACTTCACAACTATATCAGAGTGTATACAAGTATGATCTACAGGACATTCCCTTCAGATTCGCTGTCGCCGGAGCCGATATCCGCCGCCGCAATTCTAATCCCGAGGGTTAAGTGCAACCCCATCTGTTTCTTGAGCTGCATGTAATATATTCCTTGGAACCTTAAAGTCTCGTTTCACGTTTTGCCTTGCGGACTTGTCGTCGTTGTTCCTGCCCGTCGTCATTAAGACTAAGGTGAGGATAAATCTAAGACATTTTCTTAATACGCGTTTCCATATTCCGTAATATTTAGATTCGGGTTGAATTCAGTAGCTGTGGTGTGTGTGTGTGCAATATCGTTAATGTGGTTTTTTTTTTGTATAAATCTATAACCGTATAAATATTTTAAAGAATATTTATGTAATAAGTCATGGATGATTATTGATTGTTGCGTGGTAAATAAGTACATAAATAAATACGATTTACGAATATGGATTAAAATATGATAATAAAAATAAACGGCGGGAGATTATTTTGTATTGTTTGTTTTATGAGAATTTTATATGTGGATTAAAAATGTGGAGTTAAAATGTGGCGCGGTTGGGATTATATCCATGTTTGTGCAACGTTAGTTAGTCCGGCTACGTTGTTGTGTGTTGGAGCTCGTTTCAGCGGTGGTAGAAACGGGTGAGTGTTGCGTCTTGTTCTGGCGGTGGCGGGAACGGACGGAAGGTTGTTCTACCAGTGGCGGGAACATGTGGTAGTTATCATCTTGTTCTGGCGGTGGCGGGAACAGATGGCTGCTTATTCCGGCGGTGGCGGGAATGGGCATGTGTTGCGTCTCGTTCCGGCGGTGGCGGCAACGGACCTGATATATCATGGTTTTTACCTATTTTGGACCATGTTATAAGTGTTTTTATAAAGTCTTTTGGTATTTTTAGAGTCGTATTAGAGTCTTTACAGGATGGAGTACACTTGGAGGTAAATGAGAGTTTTGAAGCTTTTTGGAGCATTCTCGAGAAGGAGCCGAATTGATGAAGTTGGAGCCGAAATACACGAAGGGTGTCGATCGACACTGACCCTTGGTGTCGATCGACACCAATCGAGACCGCCAAGTTTCACGGACTTCCATTAGGAAAAGGAAAAGAACTGAAGTTTCAAGTATTTACAAGTTTGCCCCTGACGCGAGTTTGCCTATAAATACAAGTTTTTAGGGCATTGTTTAGACACCAACTATTATTCTTATTTTCTATTTTTGAGACTTAGAGAGAGATTGATCCTGAGCTTTTGGGGAGATAATTCTATACTCTTTTGAGAAGTTTTTTGAACCCATGTATCATTCTCCTTTCTTATTTTATGCAATTTATTTCAGTCATGATTTGTGTTTTCATCTCTATGTCTGAGTAGTTTGCTAGTTAGATTAGGGTGATTTAGGATTGATGAAGAGTTTGTAGAATTATTATTTCTGTTAGGGAAATCAATTGGATCTTCATCTAGATTTGTGCTTAACTTGGTTTCTTAATTGATCACTTAGAAATCAAACCTTAGGTTATTTAATAGATGCGAGAGCATTATTAGTAATTTGAACTAGTCATAGATGAGCAAAATATATATTTACAAAGAGATTTGGTTTAGGTATTTTGTGAATAATCGAACCTGTTTTTAATGCTTGCCTTAGTTGTTTGAATTTACAAAGAGATTTGGAATTCTGGAATTTAGGCATAGATAACTTCTGCAACGAGAGTTTATTGGTTTTAAATTAATGTTTCGAGTTCTAGACGGTTTTTAATAAATCCCTAGTATTTAATTTCTACATTCTTGTATTCAACCTGAGAATTACCCTTGCCTAGCGCCTTAGTCTCCTGATTTTAAGAACCCTAATTTCGTGATACTCATTCATTTAATTTCTTAGTTTTACTTTCATTCGATTCGACTTATCATAATTCGAACCTAGAAACTATAGTGTAGCATCTACTTCCTTCGGGATACGATAACCCTTTATACTTCAACTGCATTGTTGTGCACTTGCAGTATTGATTTATTTGGGTAAACCTTTTACCCTATCAAGTTTTTGGCACCGTTGCCGGGGAAGTAATAACTGCCTACGGAATCTTGTATTAGGATTTTGACTAGGTTTTATTTTTGTCTTAGTTACTGACGCTTTTAGTTTCTTATTTTTGGTTTCAGGTGCATGCCCAGTTCCAAAAGCAACAAGGAAAAGGAACTAATCACACTCAACCAGGAACTCGGCCGTCTCGAACGCACAAACCAAAAATCTGCAAGAGCATCGATCGACACCAACACTAGCGTCGATCGACACCCTGCGCAGACAAAGATGGCGGAGCCTGTGATTATGATTCGCGATGAGGCTGGTAACTTAACAGACCTGGACGGCAATAGGAGAAACAATCTTGACCAGAGACTTGATGATAATAGAGCTGTTATCATCGAACAAGCAATACTTGCCACACATGCAGACGTTGGATGAGGAAGAACACTTGGTGAATACAACAGACCAGACCAGTACTATGCTAATAGAGTTGCGATCCATCCTCATGCATTCCAGAGGAATGACTTCAAGCTGAAGCCTGCTTACTTCACACTGGTGGCTCAGCATCCTTTCCATGGTCTTCCTTAAGAGCACCCCATGGACCACATTGAGAAATTTGAAGACTTGGCATCAAGCATTAAGGCTAATGGAGTGTCCAATGATTATCTCTTCTGCAAACTTTTCCCTTCCTCGCTTGCTGGAAATGCATCATACTGGCTGAAGCAGTTGGATCCAAGATCCTTGACCACTTGGGAAGAAACAAAGAATGCATTCTTATGCAACTTCTTTGATGATGCAAGATCCGAAGAGCTGAAGACAAAAATCACTGCATTCTCTCAAGTACCCACTGAAGTATTCAAAGCTTAATGGGTGAGGTTCAGATCTTACCAGAGGGACTGCCCACATCATGGTTTCAGTGAGCCGCAACTTCTCGGAATCTTCTATCGAGGGATCGATTGGAGGTACCAGATGGCTTTGGATGCTGCAAGCAATGGTAACTTCAACACTAGATATCCAGATGATGTGATGGTGCTTATAAAGAATTTGGCCTCTTGTAACAGCACCAAGAATGCAAACTTTGAAAGGAGACAACATGCTGGAGTGAATGGAGGAAGCCAAATAGGTGAGGTTAACAGGAAGCTGGACCTCTTAGTGGGGAAGAAGCAAGTTCACTTTTGTCAATAAAGTAGAGACATTCGAGCCTAATAAAGAATGTGAAGAAGAGGATGTCAACTACATCAACGGAGGTGGCTTTCAAGGCCAAAGGTTTGGGAAACAGCAAGGGAACATGAGTTTCAATGGGAATTATCACGAGAGCACCTTCATAGGAAATCAAAACTCTTATGGTTATACTCAAAAGCTCCCATTCCAGAACAGCAATTACACAAGGAGCTATGGTTCTTCTTCTTACCAAAAGCTTCCTGCACAAGACAATAAGATGGAGTCTATGCTAGAGCAAATTCTGGAGGGACAGCAGAAGATGACAGTGGATTTCAATGGAAAGATTGATTCACTGTACCAAGACCTGAATNCATCATACTGGCTGAAGCAGTTGGATCCAAGATCCTTGACCACTTGGGAAGAAACAAAGAATGCATTCTTATGCAACTTCTTTGATGATGCAAGATCCGAAGAGCTGAAGACAAAAATCACTGCATTCTCTCAAGTACCCACTGAAGTATTCAAAGCTTAATGGGTGAGGTTCAGATCTTACCAGAGGGACTGCCCACATCATGGTTTCAGTGAGCCGCAACTTCTCGGAATCTTCTATCGAGGGATCGATTGGAGGTACCAGATGGCTTTGGATGCTGCAAGCAATGGTAACTTCAACACTAGATATCCAGATGATGTGATGGTGCTTATAAAGAATTTGGCCTCTTGTAACAGCACCAAGAATGCAAACTTTGAAAGGAGACAACATGCTGGAGTGAATGGAGGAAGCCAAATAGGTGAGGTTAACAGGAAGCTGGACCTCTTAGTGGGGAAGAAGCAAGTTCACTTTTGTCAATAAAGTAGAGACATTCGAGCCTAATAAAGAATGTGAAGAAGAGGATGTCAACTACATCAACGGAGGTGGCTTTCAAGGCCAAAGGTTTGGGAAACAGCAAGGGAACATGAGTTTCAATGGGAATTATCACGAGAGCACCTTCATAGGAAATCAAAACTCTTATGGTTATACTCAAAAGCTCCCATTCCAGAACAGCAATTACACAAGGAGCTATGGTTCTTCTTCTTACCAAAAGCTTCCTGCACAAGACAATAAGATGGAGTCTATGCTAGAGCAAATTCTGGAGGGACAGCAGAAGATGACAGTGGATTTCAATGGAAAGATTGATTCACTGTACCAGGACCTGAATGGGAAGATTGAGAGCTTGAACTCTCATATGAAGAAGCTGGATGTTCAAGTTGCTCAAACTGCAGGAGCTGTCAACAAGTAAGAAGGATTTCTTCCAGGAAAGACTGATATCAATCCCAAACGCCATGTGAACGCCATCACATTGAAAAGTGGGAAGAACCTTCAGCCTGTGCAGAAAAGAGGCCTTAGTGCTAGAGAGTTCGTGGAGCTTGAAGACATTGAAGATGAAGATATTGATGCTGCGGAGCCAGTGTCGATCGACACCACTGAAGAGTGTTGATCGACACCCGTGGAAAATCGCGATGCTTCAAACCCCGACGAAGCAAATTCAACAAAGCCGAAGTCGATTTCAGACCCGAGTGTCGATCGACACCAGGCGGACGTCGATCGACACCCGTCTCGAACATCACCACATCAGCTCAAATCGACGAAAATTGCAGAGGAAAAGGTGTACAAACCGAAGATACCTTACCCCTTGATACCAAAGATGTTGAAGAATGAGCTACTTGATTCCAGATGCAAGGCTATCATGGACAGGCTAGTGGTTGAAATTCCTTTGATATATGCCATTAGAACCACTAATGTGATAAGAAGATACTTGAAGAGGATGATGATCAAGAACATGTACATTGAGGAAGGAGTGATGATGATATCTGAGCAAGTTAGTGTTGTGATTCAGAACAGGATTCCAGAGAAACTCTCAGATCCAGGAAGCTTTGTTCTAGATTGTTCCATCTTTTCAGACACGTTTGGGAGGTCTCTCGGCGATTTGGGTTCAAGTGTGAACCTTATGCCACTATCAGTTGCTCTGAGGCTGGACATGCAAGACTTCCAGGTGATAGTAGGATTTTTCCACTTCAATTAATCTCTACTACTCATGTCATTGTAGTATTTGAGATGTCAATCCATAGGGGTTAAGATTAACAACACTAGGAATACATGAAACTATCTAAGCTAATACAAATTTGAAATTCAAGTGACAAGGAACTATTAAAAGCAAACCACAAGCTAAGAGAGACACTACAAGTTCAATAATATGAAACTAAACCTTAATTATCACTAATCAAGCACTAATCAAGCAATTAACTACTAATCAAGATCACTAATTAACTAAAAACGAAACCTAGGGATGGAATCATTGATTTGGGCAATCAAATGGACAACCTTGCAATCATTTAAGCAACTAAACAAGCCATCTCTATGCCTAGAACACTTAATAAAGACTAATCCATGATGTGTGGTAATAATCCCTTTACTAATCACCCTAATGAACTAATGATGTTTTAGCATTAAAATGATTAGCAAGCATTAAACACAAGTCTAAATAGCATGATAAACACCCTAGGCAACTAATGTCTTAGGCTAGGAATGTAAATCTCTTAGAAAGTTGGTTCAAGCATTTCATCAAACACTTGGTGGGTGTGTGAAATGCTTATGATCCAAAAATAGCAAAGATTAGCTATTTGGCATTAGGAACAACTTAATAAGAAGAGAGATGAAAGAATATAACCTAGATTGCAAGATTGAACCATTAGAAATCCCTAAATCTAACCCATCCCCAAGTTTCTAAAGAACTACTCACTAATCATGATTAAACCCATCAAATCAAAGGTAAATGAAAGGCTAAACATGATTAGAGAAAAGATTAATAGAAGAATCAAATTTCATTAAACATAAAAGATTCAAACAAAATACAAGACTTTTCTCAAAGTGGCTAAAAAATAATAAAAAAAAAAAAAAAAAAAAAAACTTGGGATAAAAATTAGGTCTAAAGAGTATTTATAGGAGGGACCCATAAAAATGACAAAAGGGATTCGTCTGGGTTTGGATAGACGAACTTCGTCGATCCAAGTCGTCGATCCAAACCCCTGGAATTTTGGTTCGGCGTCCTTCCTCGATCCGTGTCGTCGATCCGTCGTCCTGGAAGTTTGGTTCGACGAGCTCGTCGATCCAACTCGTCGATCCAAATTAAAATCGATGTAACTTTCTAACCAGAGGTCAGAATGACTTTATTCCAAAGGCACTAAAAAGCTCACTGGATCCTCTACAACTCTTAAGAAGGAATCCGAGTCTGAATCGAAGTGTAAGGCCTTCGTCCGGACACATACATTTTGCGCCTCTAAATGCTTGATATGCTTCTTCAAGGCTTTTGCTTTTAATTTGGCTGCTTCTCTTCCTCCTCTTGATGATTTCTTGCCCTTCCTTTGCTATGTCATCTTTCTTCAACTCCATTCATGTCTCTATAGCAACCTTATCACCTGATCAAGACTCCAAATGCACCAAAATATGCAAAGACTATGCAAAAACACTCTAGGACTCTAAATGATAAAATGCAACACTATGATGCTATATTAGACTCTTAAATGATGAGAAACTTATACTAAATAGACGCTAAAATTATGCAAAATATAGACATATCACCAGGCCACAAAGATCTCTTTGGTTCTTGCTGATCGTTCTGTAAGGATCCTAAAGGTGTCTTAGAGAATATTCATATCAAAGTGGGAGGATGTCTTATTCCCACAGACTTTGTGGTTCTGACCTATGATGAAGAACCCAAAGATCCTCTAATTCTTGGAAGACCTTTCTTAGCAACAGATGGAGCAATCATTGATGTAAGGAAGGGGCGAATTGCGCTGAATGTTGGTGACTTGGTAATAAATTTCGACATGGAGAAGCTGATGAAGAGGCCCACGATTGATGGACACACCTTCTATATCGATTCCCTAACCAACCTTGCGCTGGAGATCTTTCAAGAGGACAATCCGACAGACCCTCTAGAAAGAGCCTTGACGACGTCTACAGTAGAAGTGAAGTGTTTAGACGATGAGGCTGCAGGTTACACAAAGATGATGGATGCAAGTGAGCAAGTCCTGCAGCTGGTCGCACAAGAGGAATTAGTCAGCAAAACCGCAAAGGCTGCCACGTTTGGTGACTGGAGTGAAGCTAAAGCTCCGCAAGTCGAGGTCAAACAGCTCTCTTCAGGGCTAATGTACGCTTTTCTTGGTCCTAACTCAACTTATCCTGTCATTGTGAATGCTTCCTTAAATAATGCAGAGCTCACTTTATTGCTAAGCAAGCTGCGAAATTTTCGCAAAGCTCTTGGCTATTCCCTTGATGACATTTCAGGTATCTCACCAGACTTGTGCATGCATCGGATTCACCTTGACGATGAGACAAAGTCATGAATTGAACATCAAAGGAGGCTGAATCCAAACCTGAAGGAAATAATCAAGAAGGAGATCATGAAGCTCTTGGAAGATGGGATCATCTATCCCATTTTAGACAGTGCTTGGTCAATCCAGTTCATGTGGTTCCTAAGAAAAGAGGAGTCACAGTGGTGAAGAATGAAAAGAATGAGCTAATTCCTACAAGGACTGTGACTGGACACAGGATGTGCATAGACTACAGGAAGTTGAATGCTGCGACCAGAAAGGATCACTTTCCTTTGCCTTTCATTGATCAAATGCTGGAGAGATTGGCAAATCATCCCTACTATTGTTTCCTTGATGGCTATTCTGGATTCTTCCAGATTCCAATCCATCTAGATGATCAGGAGAAGACCACGTTTACATGTCCTTATGGTAATTTGCATATCGCAGAATGCCACTCGGGCTTTGTAATGCTCTTGCGACCTTCCAGCGATGCATGATGTTAATCTTCACAGACATGATTGAGAAGTTTATGGAGGTCTTTATGGATGACTTTTCTGTTTATGGGTCATCTTTTAAAGGCTGCATGGACAACTTATGCGCAATTTTGCAGCATTTCGAAGAGAAGCACTTAGTCCGGAACTGGGAAAAATGCCACTTTATGGTCAGAGATGGAATTGTACTTGGGCACAAGGTTTCAGCAGAAGGAATCGCAGTAGACCGCGCCATGATCGAAGTACTAACAACTTTGCAAGCACCTGATTCTGTGAAATCAGTGAGGAGTTTTCTGGGTCATGCTGGGTTCTATAGAAGATTCATCAAGGATTTCAGCAAGACTGCAAGACCACTCACTGCTCTTCTCTGCAAGGACGTGAAATTTGAGTTCGATGTGGAATGCCTTTCAGCCTTTAAACAGATCAAGCAAGCCTTGGTGAGTGCCCCAATTGTTCAGTCTCCAGACTGGGATTTACCTTTCGAGGTAATGTGTGATGCCAGCGACTTCGCAGTAGGCGCGGTATTGGGACAGAAGAAGGACAAGAAGCTTCACGCCATTTATTATGCCAGCAGAACGTTGGATGATGCTCAAAGGAACTATGCAACAACTGAGAAGGAACCTTTGGTTATGGTTTTGCCTTTGAGAAATTTCGACAATACCTTGTTGGCTCAAAGGTGATTGTTCACTCTGATCATTCTGCATTGAAGTACTTGATGCAGAAGAAGGATGCAAAACCAAGGTTGTTGAGATGGATTTTGCTTCTTCAAGAGTTTGACATAGAAGTTAAAGACAAGAAAGGAGTTGAGAATGGAGTAGCTGATCATTTATCAAGGATCAGGGTCGAGGATGACGTTCCAATTGATGATTTTCTGCTTGAAGAGAATGTCTACTTGATTGAATCCCGTTTTCAGGCCATGAGTTCGGAGAATCTGCAATTTTCTGCAGAGAAAAGCCTAGTGTCGATCGACACCAGGCGGGTGTCGATCGACACCCCCTGATGCATTCCTCAAAGGCTGAGGCTCGCTTGGGTGGATGATGGAGGCTGAAAGCTGGACTAAAGTCACTCTCTTTCAGCCGGTCGGATGGAATATGGTGGAAGTTGTGATTGACTCGCTCAATCGGTGGGTTGACTGACTCGCTCAGTCGGTGGGATGGCTGACTCATACTAATTATACATTTTGTTTTAACATAAAAAAAAGAATTCCAAAAGACACCATTCATATTCTAAATTAAACCAAAAATTAATATGAATATAATCTATATATATAAAGTTAATTTTTCTCTCTTCTCATGAAGACACCTCATCCTCCACATCATTGCCACATCATATTTTTTAATCTAATTTTT
>JAHZTW010000001.1:482797826-482832358 GCA_020283515.1 Alliaria petiolata | reverse complement strand
CTCGAAACTATATCTCCTGCACCAAGAAAGAGCAAGTTAGTATTCATTATTTTTTGGGAGTTTAAAGTCTTACCTTGATGCATCTTTGTTTTGGTGAAGTGTGGAACGTCTGGTGGTTCTCCTTTGAGCAGGAAGGATATGATAACTCTTGTGTTCTGGCCTGGGTCGTAGCTCCTTTGTTTTGTGGCCTTGATAACCTTGGTCTTGTCCACCGTGGGTGGTGATGCATGTTTGCTTTGGTTTAACAACAAGTTCTCCTCTTGTGGGGGGTCTCTATGTATTATGTCCTTAGTACCTGAAACAATCTCAAATCTTTGGACAAGAAACAAGTGCATTATGGGTTTCTTACAAAACTTTAAACTTGTTAAACCTAATTTCTTTTGTTGCAATCTCAAACAAGGTATTGAATTCTCACTTTTTCTTATTTCTAGTAAGTTCATTACTTTTGAATCTTCAGAAATAATTTTAGTAACGGAAGGACTTACTTGAGGAACACTCTTAGTGTTCTTGCTTAACAAATCTGTAAAGTGAAACAATGTTTGGTCTGGGGGCTTTTCTTTGAGGCTGTCTCCTTTCTCAGCATTTTGGGCATGGTATATACCTGAAAAACTTCTCAAGGACAAAGGCAAGGGCATCATATCTGAGTTTAAAATTATAAAAATAGGCTTTGAAATATTTAAACTCACAGTGATGGTGTTAGCTAATTGTAGCATCAATTTCTCTTTGTTTACTTGAGCTTCATAGTTGTTGTTTTCCTCAAGTCTAGAGATGAGTAAGGATTTTCCAGGATTCTCACTATTTTGTTTAGAGTCTTGAGCTCTTAACTGATATGAATCAAGGGTAGTGAGCTCATATTCCTCATCTAGGCGTGCTGGTGATGGCATTGCATCTGGTTGCTCTTCTTCAACTTTCTCATCCTCCATTGGACAAGTTAATTGTAGAATCTGCTCTCCTTGTAGCCTTTCTTCTTTTCTGGTTTCCTTTTCTTTTTGTCTTATTCCTGGATCAAAACTCTTTGGCAAAGACAAGTGCATAAGTCTAGCATTGGAAACTAAAAACTCAGAATGAGATAAACTATCACTATCAATAGATTTTTCTGGTTTCTCTACTAGTGAAGTTTCTGCCAACATTTTCTTAATAGAACAATTTGCAGCAAAATGTCCTCTCTTATGGCACTTATAACATGTTGGTTGTTTAGAATTAACAAAGTTAGAAGACTTACCTTGGTTTGGTGGGTCTGGTGACTTTGTTAAAGCCTTAGAGCTAGATGTTGTTTCCTTGGGTGCAACTTCTCTTTTCAAGGGCTCATCTTTGGAGCTTGGTTTCCGGACCATTGCAAGGCTTATTGCTGGTGTCTCTCCTCCCTTGGACGTGGGCTCCCTTAAACCTGTTTCAGCTCTCTTTGACACAGACAAGTGCATCATACCAGTGGTAAATGATTTAGATACTATGTTATCTAAAGAAGGACTTAGCTGAGCTTTTGCTTGAACAATGGTTTTTGGTTTTTCTGTTGACTTGCACAATGCTCTTTGGCTGAGAACATTCTTCTTCTCCATGGCTTGATAATTTTCTACAAATTCATTATGCATTATTGCATTGAGATCTCTCCAATCTAGAACTGGCTTCTTGTGGACAGTTGGAATATTTTCTTTTAACCACCATTCATAAGCTCTTTTAGTAAATCCTTAGACAGCTTGTGATAACTTCTTTTCCTTGGGAATGTTGTTGCTTTGTAGCCACGTTTCCATAGTGCTTTCCCAACATAGATACACATTAGGGTCTTCACTTGAACCTGAAAATATTAGAGAATTAAATATATAACCACTCTTTTTGTTGGCTTGCTTCCTTGAATAATCTGGTGGTTTAGGTTCAACATATTCAGCTCCAGGTGCATCTCCAAATCCAGTTTCTTCTTTTTGTTGGATTCGTGTCAGTCTCTTCCCTAGTGTTTGGACTTGCGCCTGAATGTTTACAAGAATCTTTGCAAGTTCGGGTGCATTCATAGTTTCTCCCATGGTAATTCCTGTGTTCACAGCTTAAACAAACAAATGATCAAGTGCAAAAGTGTGGAATGGAAGTTTTATAACAACACAAACCCAAGTACTAATACAAAATGATCAAGTATGAATAAGGATGGATGGTTGCAATGAATCAAATGATTTTGTTTTTGGTTTTCTCAATTAAGTGAATGCAAAAAAACAGACTAAAATCAAATCGATTCAAATGAACAAATGACTTTTTTCAATTTATGAAATGAATCAATATGCAAACAGATTTGAACAAAATAATTTTTTTTTTTTTTTTATGGATGTTTGGTTTATAGAAATTCTAATAAACAAATCAAAACAAATGCAATTTTTTTTTTTTTGATGAAGTAAAATGGGATGCAAGTATAGATGAAATGGTCTAATATGGAAAACAGATTCAGAAAATAAACAAAAACACAAAACCGAATTCAAATCTCTTTCTTTTTTTTTTTAATCAAGAACAAAGAACAATAAGAACAAGTTTGAAGATTTTTTTTTTTAATCAAGAACGACGAACAATAAGAACAAGTTTGAAGATTTTTTTTTTTTTAATCAAGAACGAAGAACAATAAGAACAAGTTTGAAGATTTTTTTTTTAATTTTCTAAGAAAAAAAAATGAAGAACAAAACGAAAATGCAAGGATAAAAGGATAGATAGAACCTGGGTTTAGGAGCTTTAAGCTCTGATACCAGATGATGCGTTCCTCAAAGGCTGAGGCTCGCTTGGGTGGATGATGGAGGCTGAAAGCTGGACTAAAGTCACTCTCTTTCAGCCGGTCGGATGGAATATGGTGGAAGTTGTGATTGACTCGCTCAATCGGTGGGTTGACTGACTCACTCAGTCGGTGGGATGGCTGACTCACTCAGCCGTTGGAACTAGCTTTGCCTGATTCACACAAACAAATCTATTCCAAGAATCAGTAGAGACAAAAGAATCACTCAATTGAATCTAAAGACCAAGTGGTTTATACAAAGAACACTCTTTGAATAAAAAGAACAAAAGTTTTATATTTTCTTAGATAAAAGTGGGTTGTCTTACAAATGAAACAGAAATGAGCTTATATAGGCTCAGTACACGTCCTAGGCAATAACTCTAAAGAGAGAATCAAGCAAAAATCAAAGAAAGATCAAAAAGAGAGAATAAAGGGATTTTTGACCCATTTAATGAGAGATGGTCAAAAGGCTGAATGAAGGGGATTTCTTGACTTGTATCTTGATATCTTGATGATGAATAATCTCCCCAAGTCTTGCTTATCTTGGATCATGAAGGGAACTAGCCGTTGGTGAGTTATGGAGGCAAGTGTAAATGCTTCCATATATGGTAAGTACAAGTATGACATGATCCGCCTGATCATGTGGGTGCTGGTGCATTGGAAGATGTTTACTGACTCTCATGGATTGTTAGATGTGTCTCCTGAATGCTTAGATGTATCTCCTGGCCGCCAAAGTTTGGTTTGCAAGTGACTAAACTCGCCAGCTTCCAAATAAGGCAAGCAGAGCATCCTCCGGTTTAGAAGTTGAATAACTTTTAAACCGTAATTCATTTTGGCATGAATCCAATTCGCCTCGGTTCCCTGATGAGTTAAATTTCCAGAACATCCAGTCTCGTTTCTTGATTCATCGTGGTTTAGCCGTAATGATTTAATTAGTAGTCGCATGTCTCCATCGGGTCCATTGAACATCTGCCAATTTGTATCTTCAATATCTTCCTCATATGGACTCCTTTTTGTATAATTCTTCTTCCTGGTGAACTCTGGATGAGTTGAGTATGCTCTCCAAGTGTTGGTTGAGTTTGAATGGTTGATATCAACCTCCGTTTGAGCTGAACTCCACTCGCATGCCTCTTTAGCTCTCCTCAGCTTCATGTTCTCCACTTCATGACTCCTGGATCCGTGCTCCTTGGCTGATGACGACTCTAGGTTCACATCACCCCCTCTGCAAGCTCGGAGAAAAATCGTGAAACACTTCGGATCGATTCGACCTTGCGACAAAAATCATGAGTGTCGATCGACCCCACCCTTAGTGTCGATCGACCCCACCCTTAGTGTCGATCGACACCCGTCTCAGACTGCAGCAATACTTTACCAGCTCTTCAACGAGGTGTTTCGGCAACCAATTTTTGCTGTTTCTGACTCAAATCGACTATGGTTTGCTAACATTGTGAACTTCCTAGCTTCTGATATCGAGCCTAAACATCTCAAGAACTATGAGAAGAAGAAGTTCATGAGAGAGCAAAGGAGATACTATTGGGATGAACCTCATTTGTATAAGCATTGTTCAGACAATGTTTACCGAAGATGCATCGCAGAGAGTGAAGTTCGAGATGTTCTTTTCCATTGTCATGGTTCTGAGTATGCTGGACACTTTGCTACTTTCAAGACAGTGTCCAAGGTTCTGCAAGCAGGCTTTTGGTGGCCTACTATGTTCAAGGATGCACAGCTATTCATAACTCAATGTGATGTTTGTCAAAGGAGAGGAAAGATCAGCAAGAGACATGAGATGCCACATAACTTCATCCTTGAAGTTGAAGTCTTTGATTGCTGGGGTATTGACTTCATGGGCCCTTTCCCTTCATCTTTTGGGAAGCAGTACATCTTGGTTACTGTGGACTATGTCTCTAAGTGGGTGGAAGCAATTGCTTCTAAAACCAATGATGATGCGGTGGTTCTTAAGTTGTTTCGAACCATCATTTTCCCAAGATTCGGAGTGCCTCGGATTGTTATAAGTGATGGTGGTTCTCACTTTATTAACAAAGTATTCAACAAGTTGCTGAAGAAGCATGGTGTTCAACATCGTGTTGCCACTCCTTATCATCCCCAAATGAGTGGACAGGTTGAAGTCTCCAACAGACAAATCAAGCAAATCCTGGAGAAGACAGTGGGCAAGACAAGGAAGGATTGGGCTGAGATGATGCACTTTGCGCTTACAGGACTGCCTACAAGACGCCACTTGGGACTACACCATTCCAGCTACTCTATGGCAAGGCATGCCATCTTCCTGTCGAATTGGAACACAAGGCACATTCGGCTATCAAGAAGATGAATTTCGACTTGAAGCCTGCTGCAGAAAGGCGCCTAGTACAACTCAATGAGCTCGACGAACTTCGCTATCATGCTTATGAGAATTCAAAGATCTACAAAGAAGGACTAAGGCATATCATGATAAGAAGATCGTCTCCAGCCAGTTCGAACCAAATGATCAGGTACTTCTATATAACTCTCGTTTACAATTGTTTCCTGGTAAATTGCGTTCACATTGGTCAGGTCCCTTCACCATCAAAGAAGTCAGACCATATGGAGCCATTGTCCTGACAAACTTCAAAGGAGAAGAGTTCATTGTGAATGGCCAAAGGGTGAAACACTATTGGGCTCAAGCTCAGAAGTCAGAAGGACACATAGTGTCTTTGGCTAATGCACCAACCGCCTAAAAAAGTGAACAGTCAAGCTATTGACGTTAAACGAGCGCTTAGTGGGAGGCAACCCACTGGTAAGTACTTAGTTTATTTTATTTTGGTTTTACTAATAATTTTCGTTTTATTTCAGTCAAAAAAAAAAGAAAAAAAAAAGAAAAAATAGGAAGGCTCGACACAGACGAGTGTCGATCGACACCACTTATGGGTGTCGATCGACACCACGCGAACACACAGGTAAGTCTTTTAAAACCCGAGCTTCTTCTTTCTTCCCCAAAATTATAAAACTCACGAGCCTTGAACAAAATCTCCATAAATCTTAATCTTTCCATTTCTCAACGGAATTGAGTGATTCAAAACTCTAATCCGTGCGGATTTTCATCCTCTTTCATAATCCATTGTCCATTGTTTCGATCTGCCAAGGTATGTTCTTCTAATCTCCCAATTTCATTTTCGACCCTAAGGTGAAAAATCTCGAATTCGACCTATTTAACTTGATTTATTGATTGAATGATGCTTATTTAGGTTGTATACCATAATTTAGATCATTACTCAACTGATTTTCATCCTTTAATTTGCATAAAATTGAAATTTTCGAAATTTTGGAAATTGATGATTCATGTGGTTTTGGAAGAGAGTTTCCCGTTGGAGCAAAGGGAGTAGATGATGTGCAAGAGATATAAGAAGATCTCGTTGCAAGGGAGTCATAAGAAGTGGCGGTCTTCTAAATGGTTTTAAGCTGCAAAATTCATTTGCGTCCGATTAAGCTGAAATCTGGGGAAGGTCTTCTTGGTACTGCTGGCTTGGAAATCAACGGTGGGATTGAAAACTTAGTGGTTCGTTTTAGAGTTCTATGTGCGTTTCCGAGGCAGCTAAGAAATTTTTTTAAATGGTGAAGGTGGTGGTCGTGTTGCTCAAAAAGGTATGGGAAGAGGTGTTGTTGCAATTGGAGTTGCCTAGTAGCAAGTTGGACATTGCGTGGTGCAAGTGAAAAATGGAAAATGAAAGTTTAAGAGGAATGGTAACCCAAGGAAAAAAAGGAAAAAAAAAATAAATATATTTGAAAGTAGAGGATCTTATTCGCGTTAGTGCCACCCGGAGAAGAGTGAGACGGGTAAATGTTCTGCAAGGTAACAGTTATGACATTGGTGGTTCTCTATGTTCATTTTTGCATTGTTGATCAATCTCACAGAGAGCGATTTTATTCTGTTCGGCTCAAGCCGGAAATAGGATGTGGTGTTGGACCTTTCTGTGTCAAATTGTGTGACCGCCCTAATAGAAATGGACGGTAGCAAGTGCTCTATGTGTTGTTTATTGGAGTTATGTATCAAAGAGAAATAAATCTCGAGGTATCGTTGAGAACTAAGTGGGGGAGAAGCAACCACGTGGATTAGAGAGCGAAAATCATTTAAAGCGAATAAGTGGTTAGAGTTCAATTTTCTCTTATGAGAGTCTTATTGTGTTCGGATGGTGGTTGCAGTGGAATACCTTCGCTGCAGAATTCGGGACAAATTCCCGTTAAGTGGAGAAGAGTGGAGAAATTGTGAGATTCGTAAATAAATATGGGTTTGTCATTTTTTTTTAAGAACTAAACCAGTCCCAAGTTGGCCCATTTCTTCATAAGCGTGTATATGTGTATCGGCATGCACATCTCCATCTTCCTCATTTTTCTAACCTAGCCGCTCGAAAGAGAGAGGAAAACGAGAGAGAGAGAAGTCGTGGAGAAAAGATAAGAGAAGAAGAAGGAGAAAATAGAGAGAAGGAGAGTTCGTGAGAGGGAGATGGAGTGAAGAAGCACCACCGTGTACGTGAGAGGAGCGGGAGCCGTCACGTTGCTCCGCCTCAATGCCACCACCTTCCGATCATCACCACCGTTTCTGCTGTGCCATCAGAGGAGTTTCGTCACCAGCAAGGGAGCACGCCGTTCTCACAATAACCACCACCGTCGTTGTTAAGGTTGCACCCGAGAGGAGGAAGACGTGGAGGAGTGAACCACCATCGACCACCACCTGTCACCCATGCGATATTCACATCACTGGAGAAGGATTCACTATCGCCGGAGCCGAGATCCACCGCCGTAAGTCTAATCCCGAGGTTAAGTGCAACCCCATCTGTTTCTTGAGCTGCAAGTAATCTATCCCTTGGAACCCTAAAGTCTCATTTCACGTTTTGCCTTGCGGACTTGTCGTCGTCGTTCCTGCCCGTCGTCGTTAAGGCTAAGATGAGGATAAATTTAAGACGTTTCCTTAATACGCGTTCCCATATTCCGTAATGTTTAGATTCGGGTTGAAGTCAGTAGTTATGGTGTGTTTGTGTGCAATATCGTTAATGTGGTTTTTCTCGTATAAATCTATAAATCTATAAACGTATAAATATTTTAAAGAATATTTATGTAATAATACGTGGATGATTATTGATTGTTGTGTGGTAAATAAATATCTAAATAAATACGATTTACGAATATGGATTAAAATATGATAATAACTCAAAGAATAAACGGCGGGAGATTATGTGTATTGTTTGTTTTATGAGAATTTTAGATGTGGATTAAAAATGTGGAGTTAAAAGGTGACGGTTGGGATTATATCCATGTTTGTGCAACGTTAGTTAGTCCGGCTACGTTGTTGTGTGTTGAAGCTCGTTCTGGCGGTGGCTGGAACGGATGAGTGTTGCGTCTTGTTCCGACAGTGGTGGGAATGGACGGGAGCTTGTTCCAGCAGTGGCGAGAACAGGTAGTTGTTATCATCTTGTTCCGGCGGTGGCGGAAACAGATGGTTACTTATTCTGACAGTGACGAGAATGGACACGTGTTGCGTCTTGTTCCGGCGGTGGCAGGAATAGACGATTGCATCACTATAATGTCGTATAAATTTATAAAACCATAATAATTGCCTAGGGTTTGTATTCAGGACACGGTTTTACATATGATTCGTTTAGCTTCCCATTGATTTTTCATTTCTTTGGATCATTTGCTATATTTGAAAAACATAAAACGAGAAAAATCTTTAAAAATATAGATCAATATTCATATGAGTTATTCAGCCAAAAAAAAATTCGACATGAATTATTAAAATAGCAGAAAATGTGGCATCAATGCCAGATTTGGCACAAATGAACGACCAAATTTTAGAACAAACTCATACAACTTTTTTATGCACTTCAAGAATACACATGATTTCGTTGTTACAGTGCCGTGTCTATACTCATAGAGAGACAATTTTATAAAATATGGCCTATGTTGCTGGCTACTTTCAAATATACAAATTAATAATAATAAAATCAATTAATTATAAAAGACTTAAACTAATTTTTTTTATAAATCGTTTACCAAATTTACATATTTGAATTCTGTAACCAATTTATTTTTTATATCAAAGCTAAATGCATAACCCAAATTTTGAAATAATTGTGGCACTTTAATTTCTCATTTTTGGTATGGCATAAGGCAGTTGCCTATTTTTCCAACACATAGTCACGGCTCTGCATTGTATGTAGATGGATGTTGGAAAAAAAACGAATATATTTTAGAGGTTGGGCTGGTTTTGTTTGAAAGAAAGAGTAGAAAATGTGATAGTGGGTTCTAGAAATTTAAGGAAATGTCTATCTCCCTTGCATCCTAAATTAAAGACTCTCCTTTGGGAAATGGAATGCATGTTAGCATATCAGTAGACAGTAGAAAACAACTATTTTTGCAACAGATTGATCATAGTTAATGAAGATGGTGACTATATCGGAAGATTGGTTTGGTTTTGCGATACACCACGAGGAATTTGTGAAGACTACGGAAATGTTCAGTGTGACAGTCATCCCATGCACAACCAACTCAAAAGCGGATAAGCCAAGATGGACGATACAAATTTATGTAAATAATGTTCCATCGATTTGAATTTTTTAATCGTTATAAATTCTATATATCTGTTGTGACAAAAAAAAAAAAAAAAAGGGTTCCCATTTTCAAAGCTTTCTTTTATTTGTGTCAACATTGGCATTGTTTTTGCTTTTGATTTTTTGGATCGAAACTAACAATCAATCCATTGATTGAAATTCTAACATTTGCATGGTCACTCTGGCTTTCATTAGTCAAAATTAGTCCATATCAACGAGCCACCTCACCATTAGCATTAAATGCCAATGACCCATTTTAGTTTCTAACCAAATTATCCTAACTTGTGTGGTGATCAACAAAACCGAGACTCCCACGTATTTAAATGTGGTTGACAATCCCTCCGTTCTCACAAAAAAGCGAAATCAATTTCGAAAAATACGGGTATGAATTGTGTAGGAGAAATAATTTCATAGCAGTAACTGGTAAAAGCAGAATTGTAGAATTGTAGAGTAAAAGCAGAATTGTAGAATTGTAGAACGGAACTGTGGAATTGTCAAAATTCAGCTGAAAATACACCAGTTGCAATACCATTTAAAAATTAATAAGAACAAAAGAGTCACTCATCTCACTTCTCACTTCTGTGGTCCACATGCCCCATTATAGAGCTAAAGCTCTATTTAATTGTGACTATATTTTTTTGTTAAAGAGTATCAAATTAATTATGACTATATACAAAAAATGTTTACATTTAACATACTTTAAAGTTTAAAAGGTAAGAAAAATTGTCAACGGAAAATTGTTAATAATCATAACTTAGCTTTCATTTAAAATTGAGATGTGAATTTAATTATGTTTAATTTAATTTTGGTATCATTTCACATAATTTCAAGATGCTTCTCTCCTAAAAATGAAGAACAGTTATTTAATCGATGACATTTTTCTCTCTGCTCAATGATTGAACGTACATTTGGAGTATAGAATAAAAAGTGGAGGATTTTATCAGAGTTTTCAAGATACCATGTCGAGATACGAAACAAAGTAATTATAACAACGGCTTAATTAATCATATATATATAATATTTAATTATATTTTTTTGAAAAATTAATTTTAATAGATTAAAATGAACATATTTTCTGTTAAATTTAAAAATGAATTTTGATTTGTTAATAAAAATAAACAAATTATTTTGTTTTGTTTAAAGAAAAATAAGAATAGTTATTAATAGACGTTTTACACGTGTTAATTTTTTTGACAACTTTAAATGTGTTAATTATAATCAATTTAATAATTTTAATAAATTTTTTAATAAGAAAAATGGAGAGAATATTGAATCAAGTTTCTTATAAGAACAAGAAGAAACAAAGGATAGAACACATATACTTACGATAGGAAAAAGAATCAAACAATTATTATGTGTTAGAAGTAGGGATGTCAATTAGGGTCAAAACCCGCGGGCCGATCTGGTCTGACCCTGAAAAATATCGGATTCGGGATTAAATATAAAAGCCCAAAAAAATGGGGCTTTTCGGGCTGAGCTTATTTGGGCTAGTGGTTTTTTGGGCTTCACCCCAACCGGGCTCGGACTTACCCGAAAAGCCCTATATTTTTTACCAAAATATGTTGAAACACTTATTTGTATACGCACTTGGTTGATCCATGTAACAATATTTATAACATTCAATATTTTTTTATATATTATGTCAAAACCTAATAAACTTTTCCTTTCATCTTTTATAAGTACTTTTTGATGACGATAAGGTATGTTGAAACACTTATTTGTATACGCACTTGGTTGATCCATATAACAATATTTATAACATTCAATATTTTTTTATATATTATGTCAAAACCTAATAAACTTTTCCTTTTTATCTTTAGTTTTTGACGACGATAAGAATTTAAAAAATGTAAAAGAAACTTCCAATCTTAAAGATTCTCATCTCGATTCTACATTCTTTACTACCTAAATTAAACATTTATTTATTTATTTATTTGATATTAGACTTTATTTTAATTTTTTAAGTCAAATTTTTGTTTTTAATTTAAATTGGATTTCAAAATCATATTGATGATTGATTCAATTTAGATTTATTTATAATAAATACATTTACTTCTAGTTTATTTTTTATTTGAAATTTATTTTTATTTTATCAGAAAAGCCCGAAAAGCCCAAAATAACCCGATAATCCTGTTAGGACCGGATCGGGCTTTAGAATTTAGGCCCAATATATTTTCGGACAGGACCGGGCCGGGCTTATATATATACGGATTTTACGGGTTTCGGATCGGGTCGGGCCGGACCAGCCCGATTGACATGTCTAGTTAGAAGTCATTAATGTATTAATATATCTACGACTAAATGTATTTTTAGTATATTAAATTTTGTAGTTTTTGATTTTGTTTCTTGCATTTTTATGTTGTTTAATACATTAATAATATTAAAACGATTTTTTATTTATTTATACACGTAAATCATATTTTTAATTATTTTAAAATATATATTTTAGCCATTCCGCAATTTCTCTGTTACTATTTATATTACTAATTATTCCGCTAGATTCACCTAAAAATCACAAAAAAAATTGCCAGATTTTGTATTCTGCCAGATTTTACAGTTACCATTCACACAGAATTTTTAGTTTAATGGATTATTTTGTACAATTTTTTTTTTGACCAAGGTTTAAATTCTTTTGTACAATTATGTCATAAACCGAATTCCAAAAATTGCGTGTATGAATTGTATAGGACAATAATACATGAATTAACTTGATAGGCTATTTAAAATCTAACATATTGTAACGCTTATAATTATTCTTTAGAAACTACCAGTGTCGAGCTTTGTGATGAAAAACAAAACCCCAACAATTAACTAGACGACTATAGTAGGTTTAGCTTTTTCTAAAAATAAATTCGTAAACTGAATAAAAAGATTCCAAATCCTCTTTTACTTGAATCCACGCTTAGTAATTCGTTACCCTACTCAATATTCGAATTATTTGACCATAATTTTTAAGATATTGCTTCGAATAGTAGTTTTTTATTTATACTCAAACAACTCGTATCTGCATTGATGAAATCTACATGTTACACTCACTGACCTTTGATAATATCCTCATCTCATCTACGCATATCTCAAGCCTCCTTTACGCTTAGGTGACTTGGAATCTTGGATAGATATTTTTGATCACAGTCGGCAAGAATTAACGATAGCCAAGCAATATTGTCCAAATAAAAAGGAATTCCATTAGAATATCCGTATAACCATTAAATATAGCCAAGCAAATTTTTGGCACCCTTTAAAGTTAGTTTTTACTTTTGAGTAGTTATAATATTACTACGTGTTGCTCCTCTATGTTTTGACACACAAAAAAAAAAAAAATAGTCTTGTCTTTATACGGCTGTTCAAACCTGTCGGCTGAGACTTTTCAAAGATGATCGTTAAAGTACAAATCTGTCACTGACTTTTATGTCCAAATAATAATGATAAAAATCCTAATAATAATAACAATTATAATCCAATGGTGTATATACGTGTGTGATTGCGCTGTGTTTGTTTAAGACACTGATAAAAACAATCTAAACACTTGTGGGGTTGCCATTTATTGAGTTTCAAATTTATTCACTTTGATACTTCTCCTTAGTCATTTCCACTTTAATTTGGGGACGGATTAGATAAATTGCAAGAAAATGAAAAACTGTTTAAGTAAATGACAATTGCTAGAGTTGTTATTTAAAAATAGAATAATTTGTCGGTAAATATATGGGTAAAAAGTAGGATGTTATTGTTTAAAATAAATTTCTAAAAATATATTCATTTAGTTTTGTGGATGTTATTGTTTGTTTTAAATAAAATTCTAAAAATATATTCATTTAGTTTTGTACATTAATAAACCAATATTTTGGAAAGCAAGAAAAAAATAACTCTTATTTCAAAAAAAAAGAAAAGAAAAAATAAACCAATATTTAACATGACAAATAATTATATATATATATAATAATAATAAATTATAAACTAAGATAATGAATATGTAAATTCATTCAGTAAAGTATATATTTATAAAGAAAATAGTATAATACGAAAACATCAGGTAGAAATACTTGACTTATCTACTATATGAAAGAGGAAAGACACACTCCTGCTTCTGCCACGTCAGTACACCAGGAGATGACACGTAACATTCACTATTTAATTTTTAAAAAGTCATTTATGTGATATTTCTCTATGTTTTACACATTAAATTGAAAGCTTTTTTTAACAACAATTGAAAGCACTTATATGGAAAATATATTGTATGATCACATTTGGACTTTAAATTTGATAGTTTTATAAGTAACTTTGGATTTCTGAATTGAGTCAAAATTTTAGATTTCTGATTAGTCATAAATAACCATTTTTATTTATTATGTTCATATTAGTTTTGATCCGTTCAAAATTAATTATATGGCAAAAATATTTTACGTATTAATTTTTTTAACTTTTCCAAAAAAACATCTTCAATTTATGAAACCGTGAAGTTAGCCATGTCCGTGATTGTAAATTGGAATATTTCCAAATATCTTAAATATCTTTATTATTGTTTATTTTTATATTTAGATGCTTTACATATTTATTATATTTCTATTTTAATGTTTTTCTTTTAGAGCTTTCTAAAATATTATAGGGTTTTTATGATCTATTATAAATAAGCCGTTTATGCCTCATATTGTATTCAGACTTTGATGAATTAATAAAAAGGAGATTTCCTAAAAGAGGTTTTGATAAACCACTGTGAAGAGTATTCACAAACCCTAGTTTCCGGGTATTCTTAGAATCAACGGATCTATATCTATCCGTAGTAGCTTCCGCTCCATCAGTCGGTATCAGAGCTGCGTCTCTTTGATTTTTTAATCGAAGAACTATTTTGGATCATGGTGAGTAGTAGCATCTACACTTTCGAGGACGAAAGTCTTTTTATCGAGAGAGAAGAGAGCCAGGAGATCTACATAGAGATCTATGGCAATCCGATCTATGACGTCTATGAAGAAGATGAGATCTATAGAGAGATCTATGGCAATCCGATCATGTAGATTTTGTGTTCAAGCATGGTGATTTCAGGAAAATCAATGATGATTCGGTTTGTGTAGAATCGGTCTATGGAGATTTCTTGCAAAGTCTGGTTTGTGCAAAGACGGGATACCATCAACAAGAAGAAACAAAACCGATGTGAAAAAATCGGTTGAAGATTCGAGGACGAATCTTTCTTGGCCGGCGAGACCTGATGCAGCGAGATATTTGGAATATTTACAAATATCTTAAATATCTTTATTATTTTTTATTTGTATATTTAGATACTTTACATATTTATTATTTTCTATTTTAATGTTTATCTTTTAGAGTTTTTATGATTTATTATAAATAAGCCGTTTAAGTCTCATATTGTATTCAGACTGATGAATTAATAAAAAGGAGATTTCCTAAAAGAGGTTTTGATAAACCAGTGTGAAGAGTATTCACAAACCCTAGTTTCTGGATTTTTTTAAAATCAACGGATCTAGTTCTATCTGTAGTAGCTTCCGCTCCATCAATAAGTGAAAACCCCGCATGGATGAAATAGATACAAGGGGTAACATTTTCCATTCATTGATTTTCAATCACAAGAATGTGATCTTACTCAAGAGTCAAATCAAAAGTTTGCATTTTCTAATAAGTTTGATAAATATCGTTTAATATGCTCCTCAGCGAGGATGTACAAATCTCCGTCAATTTTTTTTAGGTGTGTGGTCTAATATTTTTTTATAATATTCTCCATAGCGAAATAAAATTGCAATCGTATGTGGAAATTGATTCAACAAAATTATATAAATTAAAATTAATCAAAACTAATATATGAATAGATATAAAACTCATTTATTAAACTTTAAAAATTCAAAATTTAAAAATAAATATAAGCTATAAATATGATTGTTTAACTTTATAGAGGTTGTGAGAATAGAACAAGTTGTGGAGGAAGACAGAAAGACTCTTACCGTCTTCATTTTTCTCGCATTCCGTCCATGTGAGTTTTAGGTTATTTTAAAAATAATTTAGACTTTTAATACCTATTAAATTTGGACTAAACTTTCTTGGAATGAAACAACACTTAATGCATTACCATTTTTACTTTGTCATGCCCCAACAAAATCATTTGCAAACAAAAATTGTATATTCTTTTAATATAAATATATAATAGTTGAATGTATAAAATTATAATTAATTTTGATTGTTGTGAGCATAAAAATTTGAGATATATAAATAAGACATTTTTGAAAGAATATATAGAAAACAAATCTGCGCGTATGCGCGGATATTCTCCTAGTATTAATAAATCGTATAAATTTTTTCATAAATTATATATCCATATAAAAATATAATATGATATAGAAAAATCATATTTTCCATTATCATTAAACAAATAATTAAAATCTCTAAAATGTTTATAAAATACTTTTGTTCACTTCACCAAACAAATTATCTTATCATTTACTTGATTGCTACTAAAATCTTTTGTCATTATCTTGAAACAATGAATATAGTCGCAATTTTTGTTGTGATCAATTCCCCCTCTCTTTTAATTAAAAAATATTTCTTTTTATTTCACTACGAATTAGTTTTTTGACTTTTCTCGTTCACTCTCACTCCTCCTCGTTTTCTTTAAATAGAGAGCATGCAGGCTAACATTTTTAATCATCACATGCTTCTCCATAAAACAAAAGAGTGTTATAACTTATAAGCATCTCAAGAAAATGGCTTCCAAGACTTTGCTTCTGTTGGGTCTTTTTGCATTTCTTCTCGTCGTCTCTGAAATGGCCGCTGTGTCTGCAAGGGGTACGTAAAATTATTTTATATAAGATATATAAGAAAAATGTTTGTGAGGCTAATCGAACCTGAACTAACGAACCATTTTTATAATTTCATCCAACTATTTCGTCCCTTTTAAGTCGGGAAAGTTCGTTGAACGACGGTCAAGTCAATAATTATATGGACTTACTAAGTCAAAAACACACTTAAGTATTATGTCGATGTCCTAGTAAGAAAAGACAGTTACGTATATGATGTTCGAATCCTTGTTATATACTTATATACGTATCTGACAATCTCAAACTATTTAGATGTTTGGTGCCAATTTTATACAGAACATATATTTGCTGTCGAAACTCATTTTTTATTATTTTAAATTAGATATCAAAATTGATATACATATTTTAATTTTTTTTTAAGAGAACACATTTTTGAACGTGCTAAACAATATCTTTGAAATAATGGGGTGTTTTTTTTTGGACAGACACGGTGAAGTCAGAGAGTGAGGAAACTGTGCAACCTGATGGCCGAGGGGGATACAACAGAGGAGGAGGACACTACGGAGGTGGAGGACACTACGGAGGTGGAGGACACTACGGAGGAGGAGGAGGACACGGTGGTGGAGGATACTACGGAGGAGGAGGACACAAAGGAGGTGGAGGACACTACGGAGGAGGAGGAGGACACGGTGGACACGGAGGAAGAGGAGGACACGGAGGAGAAGCAGTTGAGACTCAACCTGGTCACTAAAAAGTATATAACATATTAACCATCATGCAGTGATTACATCTATATATATACATATATAGTTATATGTGTGTATGATCCTATAAGTGAAGCATGGTGAGTTTGTAATGAAGTGACGAAAGTTTAAGAAAAGAACCTATGAGAATAAGTTTCATAATGTAATGCATCTATGTTCGAGTTGTACGTAATCTGCGCCCTCTGCGTAATAAAATCGTTTTTAATTTATGTTATTCTCTTTGGTTTTGTGTAACTGTGCGATTTCATTATTCGTACTCTTGGGTTGACGAAAAAAAAAGAATTAAACACAAAACTTGCAAAGTTCACTAAATATACTAAAGTACCATAAAGAATCTCTTACCGCTCTTTGTCTCAGAGTCTGACATTCATTCCCTGATGCGCTATAGGTGCCTCCATACAACAACTACACAAGGAAATGAAATGTCGGAAATAAAGATTTTTTTGAAACTCTTTTGAAAATATTACGATGGATACTTTTCTCAGACACTCATCGGAAACTATTGTCTGTTACTTTACTTATCTGAGGCGTCAGACTCAAGTTCTGATCCTCCTGATGTCTCCGATGAATTATATAACGTATGTCTCGAAAATTCTAAACCAAATTTCTGAATAATCTATATATATAAAGTTACCTTTCCTCTCTTCTCCTTCCGCCACGTCACCCGCCTCCTCAGCTCATCTTCATACATTTGTTTTTACAACACATTCCAAAGCCCATTTATATTTTACAACTCATGCTTCCATTTCCTCATCTTTCTAATTGGACCGAAATTGAATTCCAGCTCATCTCAAATTCTATTTCCTCATTCCAGGCCACTTCAAATTCTATTTCCTGATCTTTCTAATTGGGTCGAAATTAAATACCACCCACCTCAAACAGCCCATTTGCACTCAGACAAAAAACATAAATGTCGTCCTCACTCCATCTTCTTCATCCAAAATCTCTGTTGCCGCTAACCTACATGGAAGAACTTCTCGGTGGTTTCCATAGAAGCCCTCCTTCCAGATTCTTAATCTCAAATTCTTAATTTTCATGAAGACACCTCATCCTCCACATCATTGCCACATCATATTTTTTAATCTAGTTTTTTAATCACAAATTTGATACACAATTTTTGATAAAAATTAAATTCACATTTTTAATAAAAATTTAATACACATACTAATTATAGATTTTGTTTTAACATTATAAAAATAATTCCAAAAGATACCATTCATATTCTAAATTAAATCAAAAATTTATATGAACATAATTGAAATAAATAATAAAAAGTTTTTTTAAATATGTTTATCCTAATATATTTCAACTTTTATCAATATTTAACTAGGTTAAGTTGTATCACAAATATTATAAAAAAAATTAAGATATCAAAAAATTCCTAACAATTAAAAATATAAGTTATCATAAAACTAAATTTATAAAGAAAAATATAATCGTCTAAATCTTAACATCTAATTAAAGATAAATAAATAAAATTAAGGTATACTTGAAACAACAATTGAAACTTTAATACACATTTTAATGAAAATTTAATACACATACTAATTATATTTTTTTGTTTTAACATTATAAAAAGAATTTCAATAGACACCATTCATATTCTAAATTAAACCAAACATTACATGTATAATTCAAATAAATAATAAATTTTTTTTTAAAAGGTTATCCTAATATATTTCAACTTTTATAAATATTTACTTAGGTTAACTGGCATCGCTAATATTATAAAAAACTACGATATCAAAAAATTTCCTAACAATTAAAAATATAAGTTATCCTAAAACTAAATTTATAAAGAAAAATATAAGTTTCTAAATTTTAAAATCTAATTAAAATATAAATAAGTAAAATTAATGTATAAATAATTAAAATTAAGTTGTTAAAAATACCATACTTTAATAAAAATATGAATAGAATGAAACGTAAAATTAGTATAATTTATGTATGATTAGTTAATTTTTAACAAAATAATTCAAAAAAATAAAATTGAGTAATCATGCTTATTATTCCTCACTTCTCCTTACACCTCATCCTTTTACATTTAACAACACATAATTGGGACAAATTTCAATATCAACCTCACTTAGCCCAATTTAAAATCACTCTGACTTCTTCTTCCGTCGTAATCTGCGCTTCCATCTACAGTCATGGAAGCCTTTCTCGATAGCATCACGGTGCTACCATATAATATTTATAGAAGTTGTCATCTCAAATCTTTTTTCTCAAATTCATAGACTATTAATTACTTTTAATTTTCAGTCCTTATAAATACGCAGAAGAAAAGAGAAATTTGATTACAAATGTAGCTGAACACAAAATTAAATGCAGAAGATAGCACAACCTGATATGGGTCCCTTCTTCAAGTGATTAAATACGGTTCAAGTATAGTTATATAAGGATAGGGCAATTGATATTTGGTTGGGGATAAGAGAGTTGATTTGAGTCCAGAGTATCGTCTGAATTGTTGACAGTTGAGAAGTTGTATCCATTGATTATCATCACGGTGTGAAGCGGAGGACCTTCTTTGTAGTCCTCATTTGCTTCTCGCTCGGTCTCTGGGAATTGAATTCAACTCATTCGGTTGAAATTCATGCTCTTTTCAGGCAATTACGAGCCCAGACAAAACTGGATTCAAATAATGATCAATTGTTAAGTTTCTTGCGCTATTGGGCTACATAAGGGGCTATGAACACTCTTCAATTGTCCGCTTTGAAATTAACACGAACTCTACATGAAGAAATATGCAAATTCATTTTCATATAATTTAAATAACACAACACAATGAGTAATAAAATAAATCAAAACATGGCCATAACACCAAACACATACGAATATTCGAAAATTACCAAATATTAAATAACATTAAAAAAATAAAACATAAATAATATATATATATATATATATATAATCCTGCTGCAAAATGAAAGTAAGAAAGCATAGATCAAGATTTGACGTGAGCGAATATTATAAGAACTAAAAGATATATCCAAGGAATAGAAAATGTATAATGATCCAACACAAAAGTAGATTAATTATACTATGAAAAAATACAACTAAAGATTAATGACAAAAAAACTCGCGCGCGAAGCACGGATCAACCACTAGTTTTAAAATAAATAAATAATATAGTGTTCTCGGTAGGGATGGATACTTTGGTTTATTTTCGGTTTTGGTCATGGTTTGGTTCAGTTTGGTTAGTTGGATTTTTTATTAGAAAACTTTAACTGAATTCAACCGAAGTTAGTTTGGTTTGATTTATGTTCGGTTTGGTTTGTATGGATTCGGTTTGGTTTTAGTTTAATTTGAAAAACAAACATGTCGTTTCAAGTTCAACTAGGTGTTTTCCTGCGGGGTTTAGTTCATTTTCTAAAAATTAATAATATTGATTTATTTAGATGTTTGAAAACTCTGATTTTATAATTTGACTTTATTTGAAATCAAGTTAAATATATTTGTAAAGAAAACATAATTTTCATGAGCAATTTATTGTTTTTATATTTTGTTTTCTAATATTTTTTTATTATCTAATAATAACATGTGTATTTAAGTAATATTACATATAACAAACCATATATCCAATTGAGAAATCAATTTATAAAAAAGTTATATTAACATGTTGAGTTATCCTGAGTTACCATAACCGATTTATAGTTTGTTTACATCTAGAAATCAAACAAATGAAACAATCTATTATTCTCCTAAAATTCGCACCAAAACATCCAAACGTGAATAATATAGACAGGAACATCGAAAACATATACATTCATAACACACAAATGAGTTAAATAGAGAGACAAAACTATTGTGAGAGTTATTGAAAAAGATACTAAATCAAAACTAACGGCGGTAAGATATAAAATAACGTAGAGGTAGCAAGCAATAGATATACATAAAAGGTTTATGGTTTTCATCAGACCCGTCCCTCCCCTAAAGCACATGAAGCATTTGCTTTAAGCCACAATTTTTGTTAGTAATTTAGAGGCCACACTTAAAAATACGATCATGTAAGTGTAATATAATAATTCCATTTTCTATTGTCAACACTTCACACGATTCAGTTAATATCGTGGTTTTTATTATTTCACTTTTAACTGTTTTGTTTAGTTTTTTTGTTTTATTTTTTACCATTTACTCGTTAACAATTTAAAATTTTTTTTTGACATTATTAACTATTATGTATATAGGTTATTTAAACCTTTTCATTTTACCATTTTATAGTTTTTCATAATGTTTTACACAAATTGTTTTAGTATTTTTAGTAAATATTAAAAACCATAGTAGTAGTATTTGTTTTCCTATATAACTTAAATATTTGAAAAAGTTGTTAAAATAAGTTGATTCTTTTTTTATATATCAAAAATATTTGATAAAATAATGCTATTGTGTATTTAAAATATCAAAAAAAATAGATAGTAAACATATAAAGCCACCAATTTTTAATTTGCTTGAAGCCTCTCAACTATTAGAGACAGCACTGGTTTCTATTATTAGTTACATTAGGTTTGATCGCAAAAAACATTTAGATTTACATTGTCCTTTTCTTCTTTTTCTTCTTCGTTTTTCTTCTTCTCCATCTCCCTTATTCTCCTTTCTTCTTCTTCTTCTTCTCCGTTTTTTTCTTCTTCTTTTTCTCCGTTCTTTGTCTTCTTCTTCGTTCTTCTTATCCCTCTCCCTTATTCTCCTTTCTTCTTCTTCTACTTCTTCTTCTTCTTCTACGTTCTTCTCCCTCTCACTTTTTCTTTTCTTTTCTCCCATTCTTCTTTGTTCTTCTTCTTCTACGTTCTTCTCCCTCTCACTTTTTTTTTATTTTCTCCCATTCTTCGTTGTTCTTATTCTTCTTCTTTTCATTCTTTTTCGTTTTTCTTCTTCTTGTTCTTCTTTTTCTTATTCTCCGTTTTTTTCCCGTTCTTCTTCTTCTTCTTCTTCTTCTTCATTCTTTGTTCTTTTTCTTCTCCTCCCTTTCCCTTCTTCTCCTTTTCCCTTCTTCTCTGTTATTCTTCTTTTCCGTTCTTCTCCATTCTTCTTCTTCTTCGCCTGCATCTTCTTAAGATCAAATGCATCTTCTAAATTCTAATGAACAAAATATTAGTAAACTAATTTTCAAATGCATCTTCTAAATTCTAAATGAAAAAAATATTTAGTAAACTAATTTTCATTCAACCCATCTTCTTAAGATCAAATGCATCTTCTTTATCAGTTTTCAGAACTTAAATATTTTGTTTTTGAAACGAAATGCATATAAGTTTAGTCTTAAATATTGATGTGTAATTATTATTGACATATAAAACTCGAAATTCATAATTAAGCTATGTTTTTATTAGATTTTATACTAAATAAATTTGAATTTGTATGTTTATTTTTCTCTCCTTCTCCCTTATTCTTATTCTTCTCCCTCCCCCTTATTCTCCTTTCTTCTTCTTCTTCTTCTCCGTTCTTTTTCTTCTGATTCTTCTTCTCCCTCTCTCCTCTTCTTTTTTTTTTTGCGAAAGGGTTTGCATTTAATTTAAATGAAAAAAAAAACAATACAGCCCAGCCCAGGCAATGTTTAAGATGACAGACCCATTAAGCAATGGTAGTCAACAAAGAAAAAGATAATACATAAAGCCCATATTGAACCCAATTAAAACCAGATCATTAGAGAGAGGAGATTAGTCGACGGAAGGAGAAGTAATTGTTCGACATCGACGGTGTCAACAATCTGAAAGCTTGCTATAACCAGTTGGAGCTCAGAAATCCACCGCAAAGGAAACCCAGATCCCTCTCTCCTCTTCCCGTTCTTCTTCTTCCTCTTTTTCTTCTCCGTTATTCATCTTTTCACTTCTTCTTCTTTTCTTCCTTTTTCTTTTTTTTTCTTCTTCTCCCTTTTTCTCTGCTATTCTTCCCTGTGGAGTGGCTTTAACTTTGGCCAGCTTGGATCTGTGTCCATGTCTCCTATTTTCTAAAGAGAACAGGCTGATTTACTATTGACCTCTTTGTTAGCTTTCGATTTAGGACTTGGGAGTCTTGATTGTTTTTTTCTTGCATGATCGTCGTCTGACTTTGTTGTATTGGTGTGCGTTGATTATTAAAACATTAGGAAAATCAAATAAAAACCAAAAGATATTTTCTTTCTTAACTATAAATATTTATACCTTTAATGTCATGCATATGTCTTTCATCAAATCATCCTGAGTTCCCAATTTTTCGTTGAATCTATGTGAATTCTCAATGGCCAAGCATCTCGACTTTGATATACCGTCCATCTCGGCTTAATTCCATATTGTAGGGAGCTAAGAGCTTCGAGAAATTATGTGAATTGAACATTAAACAAATAACAATAACAAAATCCGTGGAAACAAATAATTGTATAAACATAAGCTTCTGAAAGGGAAAAAAACATAGCTTTCACGATAGTGGACAGACTGCTTCTTTCGTATGCGCATAATATTCATCATAGTCTAAACAAAATATCTTATAGATAAAGAAAGAGAGTCATATATATTCGAGGGATTTAAAGAGAGGACAAATAAGAAATTAGTTAAAGTGTATTAGAGTTCTTTAGCGACCATTTTTTTTCAGTTATCAATATTTTTCCTTCCAAAATGATCAGCTAACCAACGATCATAAAAAACAGTTCAAAATATTTTTGACATTACCAAATGCAAATCACAGATTGGTGACATAGATATAGTTTAAAGCTTCATTATTTATCTCTAACATGCACAATGAATCAAGAATGAATGCACACTTATTAGCTGCAAAAGTAATCCTCGTGAAAGGAGGTACTATCTGGTGTTAAATAATGAACCACTTGCAACCCAAGAATCTGTTACTAACTTTCTATTGAAACACCTAGCTATAAGTCACAACTTTTTTAAGTAAACAAACTTTAACATGTCATAGTCGCTGGATTTCCAATAAATGCTCTAGATTTTTCCATTGGATTGAGGACTATATGCTTCTCGTCCTACTATTAAGAGCCCCGAATAAATATTTCTAGTCTAGTTACTCCATTTTGTTTCTATGACTCATTAAAAGTCTGTTTTAAGCAATTTCGGCTATAAACATCTGTTAAGAATCTTCATAGGACCCTTTTATCCATAACACTCAAAGATCTGCTCTAGACGTCTCTCCCAATCCAAATAGACTTCTGGTTTCTTGGCAGCAGAGCTGCTCCAATTAGTCCTGCAAGTTTTTTTATTCAAGAAAAAGGTTTGGTTTTTAAGTATGCATTACACAAAGAAAGGGATTGTTCATTTATCACATTTCAAAATAACATTACTTAGATGAGTCAATACATGCTTTGGCCGATAAGGATTTAATTGCCTTCTTGCTTGGATCTTGCTTATCTCGTAGATTTTCTTTTCCTTCCACTGAGAGATCACTGACCACAACGTCATAACTTCGAGTTGCTGAGTTTCTTTCTTCTCCATGCTATCGATCAACCGCACTCGGCCTACAATCAGAAGTCCTTGTCCTCTTGAGGCACAAGTAACAAAACCATCTTAAAGATTTGATACATAAAAACAAACAAATTTTGTTACAAGCTAAAACCTTATATTGACTCCACCGTGTCTCTCCATCTTCTTCTTTCAATAATGCTGCAACAACTGAGAGAGGAAAATAACGCTCATCATAAGCGTGTAAAGCAAGGAATCAAAATAAATTAAATCCCAAGTCTAGGATACGTGTGTTCTCGTGAGACGTCTTATGACAGTAAAAAAACTTAACTCTATTTTAGGTAGAATTTTGGGGTTTTGGTATTTCTTGTTCAACTACACCAAAACAACACATGCAAGTACGATAGTATTAAAAAAATCTGAGAAACAGGGTTATTTGCGAAGGTTTAAATTTTTCAGTCATAATGAATCAGAATCATGCTTTGTTACTCTTTAATTGAAAACACGAAAAAGTTTCAAACCTTGTAAGCAAAATGAGCCAGACTTGATCATTCATAGACCCATATATGAGCTTAAACGTAAACACCTTCTCTAATTATCCTCTTCATCTTTTTGCTATCCACCGGCATACGAATTAAAAAAACAAAGATGTACACATTTCAACGTGCCACACCAAACTTACAAATTTCCCCTCAAATAAGAAAACAGAAACCGGAAAGCGGAAAAGTAAGAAAGAAGATTTTGATATTCATCTACACGTCTTGGGGTTGTGTTAATCTCGAAGAAAAGGCCAACTTAACGATTCCTTCTGAAGAAGATCCATAAAATGGATAAAAAGTGTATCGGCGATTCTTTTCTTCACCATAAATTAGGTATAAAATTTATTAACCATATTTCTAAAACTAAAACAGCACAAAATATTACTAACCAGGATTGTGAATATATATACGTATCTTCTCAACATATATAAGGTACCATATATTCAGGATCAAACCATAGCATTAAGCATCTGAGTCTAGCTGAACAATGAGAAGGAACAAAGAGGAAAGCAAAAGAAAGCTTTTACCAAATCGATTTTCAAGGGATTGTCAAGGCATTTCCTCGCTAGCTTCTTGACCCAAGTTGCTGAGAAAAGCATGCTTCGTCGCTTCTGTGGGAGATTTTCAAGAATTGCTTCCAGGGCCTCATCAAACCCAACAGCGCATCTGATCAGCTTCGTCAAGTACCAAATACTCAACTTCACCCAATTCGAGGCTCAATCCTTCGAACAAATCAATGATCCTTCCAGAATTTTCAAACAACAACAATAACACCACGACACAAACAGTGCGCAGATAAGGCGCATACTCCTTAATCTCGTTCTCCACTTGCTTAGCCAGTTCACGGGCAAGGAGAAGGAATTTAGGAAGACGACCAGACCTCCTGCTCAATAAGAGAAAACTAAACAATTAGAAAATCCAATGGAAAGGACAATGTAAACAAAGGGAACGTAGAGTAAAAAACAATAACCTGAGAGCAGAGTAGTCTCGAGCTTGTTTAGTGAGCCTACCTAAAAAGAATTCTTAAACCAGAATAGAGAATCCAAGTATATACTACACTAATCACCTTCTTACTGCGTTCGACCCTTTTTCTCGCTCGTTTGAAGAGCTTCTCTTCAATAATCTAAAAGGAACAAAAAAACGTAATCACAAGCCTATATTCACAAACACAACAATCGAAAACAACAAAAAAATAATAAAACAATAAGCCGTAAAAAAATATAACAACATAATAAATCAAAGCTCCCAATATAATACAAACCACGAGTAGACGTGATGTCAAAACAATATTTAGAAGAACCTAAACACGTCTCAGAGTATTTATAGAATATACAATCTAGGGTTCACATGTATTTTTTTATATATGGGCCAACTAATAAAACGTAAAGATGCATCGAACACAAACACAAAATAAAGCCCAATATATAAACCAAAAACAGTGAATTATTAACGATACTAAATAATTAATTATGAATGTAGTTGGGTAATATTTAGTGAGATTGAATGAAAGAGCTTCATTCACCAAAATCACTTCGCAAATATAGATATAGATTTTGCATAATAGTTTTTTGCTTTCTAACCTTCTTCTCTGTTTTGTTTGTGTTAGTCTCGCCATCCTTTTCTCTGTCTCACGTGTTTCTCATTTTAGTTTTTCATAGTCTGGCTTATAATAGTTTACTATGCTTTTCTAATTGCTTTGGTTCCCTTCATTACTTGCGTTCTGATCTTGGTTTTCTCTTCACGTATTTCAGTTGTTCTGATCTTGGTTTTCTCTTCACGTGTTTGAACTGTTTGTGCAGGTCAATACATATAATTGGCCGAGATTGCTTGCGCGAAGGGTAATATCAACAAAAAGGTTTAGTTAGATTTTAAATGTATGTACTTTTTTGTTGTGTTCATTTTCGTTAGATTTAGAATTTGTTAGGCTTGGGTCTCGCTAGTATGTATTATGTATATTCGGATGCTTCAGTTGCTTTGGTTAATTCGATAACCCTAATCTTCAAAACGTGTATGAACCTATTTTTTTCAGGCAACCTCAATTAGCGATTACGTTTACGTTTATGTGTTATCGGCCCATTTTGGTTTGAGTCTCTGCCGCCGCTTCTTAAAAAACCCTAATCTCTTTAGCTATATATATTGTTTGCTACCTCTTGATTATTTCGTATCTTATGCTTTCGTACCTTATACTTTCGTATAAGTATCATACCTCGAGTTTCGATGAGGGTTTTCTTCATACTTTCGTATAATTATCATACCTACTAGAGTTTCGTTTTTTTAGTATTCTAACATCAGCAAATTTATATTTTTGCTCCCACTTTTTTCTTCTTTTTCATATTTCTAAACATGTTGAAATTTGTCTTGCAGATATGTGGAATATGCAAGAAAGTAGAATTTGAGTTTACTAGCTCGGCTTACCTTCAGCAACACAAACAAACAAGGCAGTAACAACATAAAACCAAGATAAGTCTTCTGGTGACTATTTATCAAAACTTTTAAGTATCGTGATTACTCTGAATCTAGAATTTTTTTTTGGTACTTCATATGAGACACGGAAAACACGTCCTTGCCATTTAAAAGTACTTAATTCCCAGCTACAATTTTCGATATATAATTAAAGGCTCCCTGAGATGAATATAATAAATATATATGCTGAGGAAATTGCTCAAAGTTCAGTGCTTAAGCACAGCGAGACGATCAAAGGTTAAGCATACAATGAATAAAAGATAGATGTGTTTCTAAAGCTTCGTGCTGAGCTACAGTAGTCTAGAAGACTACCTTCATATAAGGTAAAAGCTAAGTTTCTAATAACAGAGGTCTAAGCACCTCAAGTAGCTACGACGCTATACAAAAAAGTGATTACAGTTGCAATAAAAGAAATTCTTATCACCCTAAGATGAAGTGATCACGATCGCCAAAATGAAAAATTAATGAGTAATGACTGGTCGTTTACTAAGAAATATAGTAGCAATGGCTACAAGAAGACATAATACAGGTCTCCCGATAACAAACGATGGCTATGGCCACTGACCAATGAAATTCAATGACTATGGTCATTAAAAAATCAGAGGCAAGTGACAAAGATCACTACAAAACAAAGTAGAGGCATGACCTCCTAACAAATAAAAACTAGCGACTATATATAGTCCGTTTATAAAAAAATTGTGACTGCCACAAAATATTTGTGATGACAATTACGTTTAGCCAATTAAGTGGTACAAATGAAAGGCAAGGCCTTAATTAGCATGCAGTGACCATGGTCAATGCCAATCGTGTTGGGAAAAATACAAAACGCAACAATGGTGCAGCGGAATAAAGTTCCCCGCACTTGTGTGAACCTGTGAGGAAGATACTTCGACGATGGCAGAAAATAATCAAAACGGAAAGTAAATGAGACACAAAATTATTTTACGTGGAAAACCTCCTCGATGTGAGGAGTAAAAACCACGGGACCATAGTCCACTCAAAAATTCACTATATGAAATGAATATGAGTTACAACCACGTCCTCCCTGTTCCCTCAGAACAGATCCAGAGACTCAAGCTCCAACAGAGCAATCTCCAATACAACAAGCTCAACAAGAGAGCAATACAAGAGCAATACAAGAGCTCGAAATAAGCAGTCACAAACGACTTCGGTTTACTAGGATTCCGGACACCAGATGAAGATCCAACCGTACAAATCAAAGATGAACCAGTCAACAACAACTCTGCCAAATTTCAGCTCAAACAGAGAAGAACTCACCGTCGGATTTTCCAAACACCGAAGATATAACCTGCTGAACAACTGCAGCAAACAGCCACGCTAAAACCCGGATTCACGAGAAACCAACCGTTGAAATGAAAATCCCACCGTTGAATCTCAAACCCACTGAGTCACGAAGCTTTCCACAAAGTTTCAGCCCAATCAGAAAACTTTCAAGCCTCCGATTGCAGTCTTCAAGAACCTGGACGAAAACTATTGTTTCACCTCTCTTCTTGCCTCTCTCTCTTCTCTCTCTTTTCTCTCTTCTCTCTCTTTTTCTGCTTACTTGCCTATTGACTCTTGTTGCCTCTTTTTATATTTGCCTCTTAGCTTTTACTTTTGACCCTTATGTAGCCATAAAACTATATTAAAAGCCTTTATATATATATCTATATATATAATCCTCCACTAGGAGGAACACCAACAAACTCCCCCTCCGACTAGGTGGAGGAAACATGCATACCGGCTATCTCCCGGCAAACTTCAAGCTTCCCTCTCGGCAATGACTTCGTCATCATATCAGCTCCATTATCATCCGTATGTACTTTCACAAGTTCCACTTCCTTAGAAGCAACCACATCACGTATCCAATGATACCTCTTGTCAATGTGTTTTGAAAGCGAATGAAATGTAGAGTTCTTCCCGAGACAAATTGCACTTTGACTATCGCAAAGCAACACATACTTATCTTGCTTGAAACCGATCTCCTCAAGAAAACTCTTCATCCACAACAACTCCTTACAAGCTTCCGTTGCGGCTATAAACTCAGCTTCAGTGGTAGAAAGTGCAACACACTTTTGCAACCTTGATTGCCATGCCACAGCTCCACCCGCAAATGTTACCAAGTAACCCGAAGTAGACTTCCTGTAATCAACATCCCCAGCCATATCAGAATCAGTGTAACTGACAAGCAATGGCTTATCACCTCCAAAGGTAAGCTTCAAACTAGAAGTCCCTCGAAGATATCTCAAAATCCACTTCACAGCATTCCAATGTTCTCTTCTAGGTTTGGAAAGAGAACGACTAACTGTACCAACGGCGTGAGCTAAATATGGTCTTGTACAAACCATGGCATACATCAAACTACCAACTGCAGAAGCATATGGACCCGCGCCATATCTTCCTTCTCAGAATATGTACTCGGACTCTGTTGAATGCTCAATTTAAAGTGTGTAGCAAGAGGAGTGCTAACACCTTTAGACTTGTCCATGTGAAACCTTTGAAGTACCTTCTCAATATACTTCTCTTGAGACAAGTGAATCAACCTCGCACCTCTGTCTCTAGCAATTCTAATACCAAGAATCTGTTTCGCTGGACCCAAATCTTTCATGGCAAAGGACTTGCTAAGCTGCTTCTTTAGCTCTTGAATTCTGCTCAAGTTCCTGCCCACAATCAACATATCGTCAACATACAACAATAAGATGATAAAATCATCATCACCAAACACCTGCACAAACACACAATGATCAGAAGTAGTCTCCTTATAACCATGCTCCTCCATAACAGACTTGAACTTCATGTACCACTGCCTCGGTGCTTGTTTCAATCCATAAAGACTTTTCTTCAGGCGGAAAACTAAGTCCTCTTTGCCCTTCTTCACAAAGCCTTCCGGTTGTACCATGTAAATCTCCTCCTCCAAATCACCATGAAAGAAAGCGGTCTTTACATCCATTTGCTCAACCTCTAGATCAAGACTCGCTGCCAATCCAAGTACAACCCGAATGGATGACATCTTCACAACAGGAGAAAAGATTTCATCATAATCAATCCCCTTCTTTTGGCTGAATCCTTTCACAACCAATCTAGCCTTGTATCGAGGTAGCAAACTGGTATCTTCATGCTTAATCCTGTACACCCACTTAATAAGCAATGCATTATTGCCCTTTGGCAACTTCACCAACTCAAATGTATGATTCTCATCAAAAGAATCCATCTCTTCTCACATGGCACCAAGCCATTTATCCTTGTGTTCATCTTCCAAAGCTTCATCAAAACTTTCAGGTTCTCCCCCGTCAGTAAGTAACACATACTCACTAGGATCATACCTTGTCGACGGTTTTAGACCTCTCTCAGATCTTCTAACAGTAGGTAGGTTCTCGATAGCTGGTGTTCCATCATGATTGTCACCATGATCAACAATACCATCATCATCATGTGCAGGAGCATCTGCACTGGGTGTATCAACTTGAACCTCACCTTCGACCTCACCGTGGACCGATGTAGAAGGAGCAACCTCTGAATCAATCAAACCCTCAAAACTTTGAGCTGGTTTTCTGGACTTGTCAATGTCCTTAATCGTTTGATCTTCCATGAACACAACATCTCTGCTCCTAATGAGCTTCTTCTCAACAGGATCATAAAATCTGTATCCAAACTCATCTTGACCATAACCAATGAACACGCATTGTCGCGACTTCGACTCAAGCTTCGACCTCTCATCTTTAGGAATATGCACAAATGCCTTGCACCCAAAGACTCTCAAATGACCATAAGAAACATCCTTACCGGTCCAAACTCTCTCTGGAATATCACTCTCCAATGGAGCACTTGGTGACAAATTAAGCACATGAACAACCGTGCTCAAAGCTTCTGCCCAGAAAGTCATCGCCAAGCCGGACTGTGAGATTAAACATCTCACTCTTTCGACAATCGTCCTGTTCATCCTCTCAGCCAACCCATTCAACTGTGGAGTCTTAGGCGGCATAAATTGATGCCTAATACCATGTTCCTTGCAATAAGCATCAAATGGTCCAGAATACTCTCCACCATTATCACTGCGGATACACTTCAACTTCTTTCCCGTTTGTCTCTCCACCAATGCCACAAAATGCTTGAAATATCCCAAAACCTGATCTTTCGTCTTCATAGTGTAAACCCATAACTTCCTGGAATGATCATCAATGAAAGTGACAAAATATGATGCACCACCAAGAGATTTTGTCTTCATTGGACCACATACATCTGAATGCACCAAATCAAGTATCTCGGATTTCCTAGAAGGTGCAGAAGACTTGAAAGAGACCCTGTGTTGTTTTCCCGCAATACAATGTGCACACTTCTGCAAGTGCAAACCGGAGATCCCTGGAATAGATTCTTTCTTAGACAACACAGACAATCCTTTCTCACTCATGTGACCGAGTCTCTTATGCCACAACTCCATGGCATCATCATTCTCCAAAGCATTAACAATGTCTTTAGAGATCTTAGCTTGCATCCAATAGAAAGATGAAAGCTTATCACCTCGAGCCACAACCATAGAACCTCTTGAAAGTTTCCATTTACCACCACCGAATAAGCTATAGAAACCTTCATCATCAAGTCTTCCCGTGGATATCAAGTTCAACCGAACATCTGGGACATGCTTAACTCCTTTAAGCACAAGTTTAGTACCAATACTAGTCTCCAAGCAAATATCACCAATGCCAACAACTTGAGCTAAACCATCATTACCCATCTTCACAGAACCATAATTACCCGGAGTATAGGTAGAAAATAAATCCCGTTGCGATGTAGCATGAGTAGTAGCTCCACTATCAACCACCCAATTGGTGTCTTGACATGCAACATTAATGGCATCACAATCATGGAGAATCAGAAACTGATCATCAGTGATTGTCACCCGATCTTCACCATCTCCTTGCTGCTTGTTGTCTCTTTTCAACTTCCAGCAATGTTTCTTCGTGTGCCCTTTCTTATGACAATAGTGGCACTCTATATTCGCAAATCTATTAGACTTGCTTCTGCTTCTGCTCTTGTCCTTCTTGGGCTCTCGATGTGTATTCCTCCCCCTTGACTCAGTAACCAAAACATCTGAACGTGAGGAACTAGCATTTGACTGCCTTCTTGTTTCCTCATTTAAGAGACTGTTCTTCACTAAGTCCATCGAAACAGCACCATCCGATGTGGAGTTACAAATAGACATCCTGAACACCTCCCAAGAATCTGGTAATGTACCAAGAAGCCACAAACCGTGAATCTCATCATCAAACTTGATTCCCATGACAGACAGTTTGTTGAGCAATCCCTGAAACTCATTCAAGTGATCCGTCATCGGAGTTCCCTCCTGATACCTCAGCTCAATCAACTTCTTAATCATGTACATCTTGTTATTCCCGGTCTTCCGAGCATACAACTGCTCCAGCTTCAACCACAAAAGACGAGCATCAATCTCATTCTCAATATGATTCAAAACATTATCATCCACCCACTGTCTTATCGAACCACACACTTTGCGATGCAGCAGCTTCCAATTATCATCGGTTATATTATCAGGTTTGGTCTCCTGAAACACCGTATGAAAATCCTTCACGAAAAGCAAATCCTCCATCTTGCCTTTCCATATATGATAGTTAGCACCATTTAAGCTTATCATCCTGCCCATATTTTCCATCGTTCACACAAGCAAATCAATAACTCAAAGCTCTCAAAACCAGAAGCTCTGATACCACTCTGTTGGGGAAAACACAAAAACGCAACAACGGCGCAGCGGAATAAAGTTCCCCGCACTTGTGTGAACCTGTGAGGAAGATACTTCGACGATGGCAGAAAATAATCAAAACGGAAAGTAAATGAGACACAAAATTATTTTACGTGGAAAACCTCCTCGATGTGAGGAGTAAAAACCACGGGACCATAGTCCACTCAAAAATTCACTATATGAAATGAATATGAGTTACAACCACGTCCTCCCTGTTCCCTCAGAACAGATCCAGAGACTCAAGCTCCAACAGAGCAATCTCCAATACAACAAGCTCAACAAGAGAGCAACACAAGAGCAATACAAGAGCTCGAAATAAGCAGTCACAAACGACTTCGGTTCACTAGGATTCCGGACACCAGATGAAGATCCAACCGTACAAATCAAAGATGAACCAGTCAACAACAACTCTGCCAAATTTCAGCTCAAACAGAGAAGAACTCACCGTCGGATTTTCCAAACACCGAAGATATAACCTGCTGGACAACTGCAGCAAACAGCCACGCTAAAACCCGGATTCACGAGAAACCAACCGTTGAAATGAAAATCCCACCGTTGAATCTCAAACGCACTGAGTCACGAAGCTTTCCACAAAGTTGCAGCCCAATCAGAAAACTTTCAAGCCTCCGATTGCAGTCTTCAAGAACCTGGACGAAAACTATTTTTTCACCTCTCTTCTTGCCTCTCTCTCTTCTCTCTCTTTTCTCTCTTCTCTCTCTTTTTCTGCTTTCTTGCCTCTTGACTCTTGTTGCCTCTTTTTATATTTGCCTCTTGGCTTTTACTTTTGACCCTTATGTAGCCATAAAACTATATTAAAAGCCTTTATATATATCTATATATATAATCCTCCACTAGGAGGAACACCAACAAATCTAATAAGAGGAAACACCTCTCAAAAGAGTGACAAGCAGTGACCACGGCTGATGCGGTTGATATAGATGAGTGCGATGACTGTGATTGTTAAACCCCTAAAGTAACTATGGTTGCTGAGAACTAACCCCTAAAGTGACTATGGTTGCTAAGAACTAAGCCTAAAATAATTTCGGTGATTGATGCCATATTAAAAAGATGTAATCATTAGAAAAGTTATAATGTATTAAAATGTCGAACATGAGACATTTACGTTAGGATCGGTCACGCACCACCTAAAATAAAAAAAACAACAATGACGGAAGATAAGTTACTACTACTTTACGAAACCAAAAGCAAAGCCTCTTACGAAAGATAAGTGACGGAAGGCTAATTAGGGGACATAGTCTCCTAAGAAACAAGAAGCATCGAATGCTCAATACGAAACAAATTAGGTGATAATCCGAGCCCTGCACGGGGTGAGAGATTTATATTTTTCGGGTAAGAATTTAAAATATAATAATTTCTAATTATTTTAATATCAAATTTTTATTAAATTCTTATTATTTGTTAAAACCACAATTAATGGCTCGTATTTAATGTCATGTCCAAAAAAGACATTTCGATATTTTTTGGATTAAATTTAATTTAAGTAATTTTAATATCTAATGTAATTTATAGATATCTAAAAGAAACTGATT
>JAHZTW010000001.1:482778889-482797613 GCA_020283515.1 Alliaria petiolata | reverse complement strand
GATTAATAAAATAATATTTAGTTTTGTTTAAGTGAAGTTGAATTTATTTATTATTATGTTTTTTATAATTGAAAAATTAAACTATAGTAAAATATTTTAATTCAGTTTTTATAACATAAATTGTTATGTTGAAAATATGATGATGAATGTAGTTCGAGAACGTCTTATATAGTAGTCGAGAATTAGGGTTTCTCCTTAATTAGATTTTCAAATATTTACTTGGTAAGAAAATTAGGATTATTTAAATTAGGTAAGCAGCATGTGATTTTCGATAATCATAAAGAGGATATCTTATTAATGAGTCATTTATTTTAGTGTTTTTTAAAGAAAATTCGGATTATACTCAATAACTTGGTGGACAAACCATATATCAGTTTTTCTTTATTTGTTAAAATCACAATTAATGGCTCGTATTTAATGTCATGTCCAAAAAAGACATTTCGATATTTTTTGGATTAAATTTAATTTAAGTAATTTTAATATATAATGTAATTTATAGATATCTAAAAGAAACTGATTGAAAAACATATAAAATGTCTTTGTGAAAGTGGTTGTGTGCTTATTATGTTGTCTTCGATGTCTCAAGTTTGATTCCCCCAAAAACGAAATTAGTATTTTTTTATCCATAATAATTTTATTACTATTAATTAATTTCATTAAATGATATGTCAGAATGAATGTGGTACTGACACATCAGCAAAATGACACCAAGTAAATAAAAGGGCTTGTGAGAATGTTTCTCAATTAATATATAGGGGATCAGATATAAAAGACAGTAACGATGGTTGCTATAAGAAATTAAAGATAAACCTTTTAAATAAGAGAAGTGACTGAAGAAAAGATAATCCTTTTAAATAAAAGAAAAAAAAACCAGAAGAAAAGGAAGAAAAAGCTAGAGAAGAAGAAGACTAAGTACAAGTAGGAGATGATGAGGATGAACACCAGACAAATATAAACTAGAAGAATCAGAAGTCAGAGAAGACAAAAAACGATATAGAATGAGTGGAAAAAATTGAGAAATTAGAAAAATCGAAAGAAGATGAAAAAATTGAAAGAAAACATGTAGAAGGATAAGAAGACAATTAAGAAGAAGGTGAATAATGAGAAGACGAGGAAGAAGAATAAGAAGAAGAAGTAGACAAATAAGAACAAAAACCAAACGATCAAGAAGAAGAGGAGAAGAATAATGAGAAGACGAGGAAGAGGATAAATTGAAAAATAAAGAAGAAGAATACATAGACAAAAACAAAAAAACCGAGATAACAAGAAGAAGATGAGATCGTTGAAGAAAAAGAAGAAACCCGGAAAAGAGGAAAAAGAAGTCGGAGAAGAAGATGAAGAAGACTAAATAAAGGAAGAGAAGGGGAAGACTAATACAATCCCTAAAAACACACAATGTTTTCAACACATTTAATATTTAGTTATATATCAATATAACATATCATATTTATATCTCGATGTTTATGATTTCTCTAATATACTAATACGTTCTTTCACGATTAATAAATTTAAAATAAGCTATACGATTTTGCGCAATGAAACACACATATATATGAGATTGATAAATATGGTATATAGAGAAGTCTTCCAAATCATTTGGTTGATATATATATTTAGGTTATTTTTATGAGCATGTTTTTGATAGTTTTCTTTTTTTCGTTCACTTTTTTAGTTTCATTGTAATGTTTTGAATTATGTGTGATTTCATTTTTATGTAATAATTTGAATTTTTTTTTTTTTTTGAAAAAACGTTTATGTCAGCGCCTTTATCTCCATCATGATCTTTGCCCTTAATATTCCACCATTTATGATGATGGGTTTTGTGTGTTTTAGATTAGTATAAGATGTGGAACCATTACGTTTTTTTTTAAATTATAGCAGAAAACTTTGGTCGCATTAGCTCAATTGATATGGATTCTTTATTGTTTTACAGTTAGTTAAACAATACAAAGACAAAATATATGAAAGAGATATTTTCTGCATTACATGAAAGTCTCCTATTGAATCATGTCATGTGACAAAGAAATGAAATCTAGACACACTTGAGTCTAACACCAGGAAATAAAGGGGAGTAAATTGAATGTGATAATTAGAGGCAAGTGAGACATAATTGAATAATCATAAGAACAGTTAAAAAAAACTTATAAACATAAATCAAAGTGTTGAGAAAGCCTATGGAAACAATAGAGGTAGATATGGAAAATGAGGAATGGATGAAAGTGAATCATGATACAAATTTAAACATAATAAAAGTTAGGCTCAAGGACTCAGAAAAAAATTCTCTTCTCTTAAAGTTGAACTTGATTTCAAAAAGAGTTATTGTCAGGAAATCAAAGAGACATGCATCAAATTTCAAATGATAGAGAGAGAGAGAGTTCTAGCAAGAGGGGAGAGAGAGAATAACAAGAGTGATGGATAGTTTAAAATAGAGGGAGAAAGAGAAGAACCAACAAGAAGGAGAAATACTTCTTGCGAGACACAGAGAGAGTTCACGATGGAAAAAAAGTAAAATCATTGATAAGAACATAAGCATAATGTTTGAGTCATGGTTCATTAACATCAAAGTCGATTTGGTCCAATCACATACATGTCTATGCAAATATAACATAACAAAAAGATGATTTGAGCTCTCATGTGAAATACGCTTATGCTCTAATATACATCACAATCGGAGATATCAAACATTTGGCAAAATCATAATGTAGGTAACAAAAAATGACTAAAAAAAACTAATTAATATTTGATTGGTATTAAACAAGGATCATTTGGTTTTGGATTGCTTTGTTCTTTTTTATTGGGTGCAAACTTTGATTTTCATTAATCCTAATATGCCAATTTACACCAAAAGAAGAGAATTATTCATCCTTTTTGATAAATGCTACAATCAACAAAGCATACATGTGAGTGTTTATCGGATAATATAAAAAATATTAGAAAACAAGATATAAACAATATATCTTGCTTCTGAAAATTGTATTTTCTTTGCAAAGATATTAATCTTGATTTCAAATAAAATCAAATTATAAAACCAAAATTTTCCACCTCTAAAAAACCAATGTTGTTAATTTTTTTAAAATGAATTGAACCCCGCACAAGGTGCGGGAAACCACCTAGTCTATGTTATTTTACAAAATTTAGAAACACTTTTTGATTAGTAGGTTATTCCTAAGACTAGAAACTAGATCGCATGTCAAGTTTTAGCTGTAAGATCAACTATAGATAAAGAACCTGAGAGTCATCCCTATTCTAACAATCTGAGTCAATTAATTCATAAGATTCTTTGAAATCCTAAAATCTATATAGGAGACTACTCAGACATAATCAAAATAAAAAACCAAAAATATGTTAAAAATTGCATAACTAAATTAAAACTCAAAAACCGGGGTTCATAAATCTTCTCTAATATGCAGAGTTAAAGATTCGGAAACTAACAATAAGTATAGCCATAAAAATAGCTTAAAAAGTACTCTCTCTGTTTCATAATAAATATCATTTGGAAAAAATATATTTGCAATGTATCTGGATGTATTAAACTCAAAACACATCTAGATACATCCAGTTACATTGCAGATACATTTTCTCCAAATGACACTTATTTTGAAACGGAGGGAGTATTTATAAGTTTGGGCTCAATGTAGTTTGAGTTTGGAGTAGTCATTGTTGAAAAATGAAATTTGCCTGAAATCTAATAAAACAGTTGATGGTTTATGCCATTAGACACTTTGAGCACTATTTTAGCCGATTGGGATGAACGATGGCAATTAATTTCCAAGGGATTTCAGCAGATGAGATCGCTGGGCTATAAACTAGTTAGTAGTTTGGTCAATTGGAACGTGTTTTTATGACGTGTTTTCATGACATGTTTAGCATGACGTGTTCAGCAGATTTAGCATGAGGTGTCTTCACCAAAATTAGTTTAACTTTTGCAGCACTTGTACAATCGACTTCTTCAAACCACACCAAGTGATTTATTTTTCTCCACTCGCATCTTGAGGCATAAAATGACTCAGTAGATATTAAAAGGCTCTTAAAAACACTTTGATACGATAAAAAGCACAAATATAAGACTAAAAACCAGTAAAACCATGTTTAGTTATACACAAAATGATGTAAGATTCGAGTATCTACTCAACTCTGATTCAAACACTTCGGATACTAGATACTAGGGGTCATAATGAATGATAAATGGTGGATAGATGAGCACCACAACGGCTACAGAAATGCTTTGATATATCATATATACAACTCGGAATCTAATAACTTGGAGGTACTGGTCTCGAGAGACTAAAAAGAAAAGACAGAATCTGAGAAACCCTATTGAAAACATATTCTTTTGTTTTTCTTAATTCATTTAAAGGTTAATTTTACAATAACAAGGAGATGAGCTCCTCCTATACTAAGATTTAAGGCGAACATGTAGCCAAATAAATATATAATCACACTACAAGAAAACATTGCATATTCTGACGGATGTTCGTCCGTCGGAAATTTATGACGGAATTCTGATGGGATTCCGACGGATTTTAGCTCCGTCAAAAATCCGTGAGAAATTTCCAACGGATATTTATCGGTCGAAAATTTATGACGGATTTCCGATGGAATACAACACCTGTCAAAAATCCGTCAGAAAAATATATATTTAATTGTTTAGAGGAAACACGTTTCAGCCATGTAACATGTTTTTCTTAAATCTTCAGAATTCCGTCGGAAATTTTCGACAGATTTCCGACGAAATTAGAGTTTAGAGTTTAAAAAAAAATATTGGGTTCCTACTAATCTTTGTTTGATATAATAAACAATTTCGAAGTACTCTCACGTATTAAACTTATTTTTCCGATTTTAATTAAGTTTTTATGATTTGATATTTTTTTAGTTTAAGTTATAGTATAAGTTATAGTATGTTTATGTTTAACTGTTGTAGATAGTTTGAGATTTTGGAAAATTTGATATATATTGATGTAGATAATAAGAACTACTAAGATAACTATACAGTCATGATTGAAATATTAAAAGGAAGATAATAGCACTAATTAAAATTGGTTTTTACACCCTAAAACTCAAACCGTCAGAATTCCGTAAAACAATTCTGTCAGAAATCCGTCAGAAATTTCTGACTGACAGCGGATAAGTCATTGATTTACTAGCCAAATAAAATGCTTGCAAAATATTCAGATCCGTCAGAAATTTCTGACGGATTTCTGACGGGTCTAAATATTTTGCCCGCGAAAATAATGGGTTTCGGAAAATTTAGAAAAATCAAAAGTCAAATTATGACAGATTTCTGACGGGTAAATTTTTCTTTAAAAAGCCCGCACCAGATTTTTTTTCTTTTTATTCTCAAACCCTAAATTTTTTCTTCAAATCTCTTCTCTTCTTCTCTCACCAAACCACCCTTTGTCAAATCCAAGAATATGTAAGTTTTTCATCTTTGTTAGTTATTTGTTTATATTGTTAGCTTGTTTAAATTGTTTGTGTTTTTTTTAATGTTAAATTTGTGTTAGAAATTGTTAGTTTGAGGATTTTTAGATTGCGGATTGTTAGGTTGTTTGATTTAGGATTGTTATAATTAAGATTGTTTGGTTTTTGATTGTTAGATTTAGGATTGTGTTAGAATTATTAGATTTAGGATGTTTAGATTTTATTTTCTCAATAAATTTATTATTGTCAAAAGTTTTACAATTGTTAATTTAAAATTCTTTTTAATTTTTGAAATATTTATAGGTCTTTTTCTTAGTAAATTAAAATATTTACATATATAATATTTGTTATATAAAAACGTTTTCCTTATATATTAATTTAAAAATTAGATAAAAATATTATATAAAAACGTTTTTCTTTGATAGTATTTAAAACAAATTACATAATCATATTTTAAAAAAATTCTTTCTTATATATTATTTTAAATTATTTACATAATAATTTTTATAAAAACGTTTTTCTTTTATAGCATTTTAAAACAATTACATTTTAATATTTATAAAAATAATTTCTCTATAATCATATTTAAAAATAACTACAATAAATTTTAAAAAAAACTTTTTTCTAATTATAATTTAAATAAAGTAATTATAATTTTTTATATAAATAATTATTTCTGTTGAAATCCGTCGGAAAATCCCTCGAAATAATATCCGTCGGAAATCTGTCAGAAATTTCAGACGGGTTTTGGTCTGTTAGAAATTTCAGACGGATTTTTATTTTCCGACGATCTAGATTTGACGGACAAAATCCGTCGGAAACGGCCATTTCTGACGAATTTCTGACATATTCTTCCGTCTGTAATCTGTTTTCTTGTAGTGTCAAGAGAGCAAATGTCTTAGCAAATTTTTAGCTATTGGAATGAATTGCCAAGTGTGAATGGATCTTTTATGGAAACTCATTGGACACCATTTGACCATCAAAATATCTTTAATTTGATGATAAATCTCGAACCTCTTTGAGATAAAATAAAATGCTTTTGACTCAAATCTTTATAATTTAATGTAATATTGTTAATGGCTAAATATTGATTAGTGTCCGCTTTGGGGTCAACATCAATCATCATGTCATCATAACCAAGATCATCCACGGTCATCATATCAAAGGTCATCACATTATGTAGAAGAATTGTGATAAACTGAATCCTCCAGACTATCTAAAAGATTATGAGATGATTAAATATGTTCAAGAATTTTCAGAATTAAAAAAAAATTACCAAATAAGGATAGAAAAATAAACAATAAATAACAAAAAAAATTAATTAATAAAAAATAATAAACCAACAATAAATTTCATAAGATGCACCTAGACGTCATCAATACTCAAAAGACTACAATCATCTTCAACTGACTAGTATCAAGCTTCCTATTGAAGTTTAAATGGCTAAATCGGTGTCAAAAAGACCATAATTTGATTTCAGTTAATTTATAACATTTTAATTAAATAGTGCATACTCTTTTCTTGTCTTTAATTTTTTATTTTTTTAACCATAAAAGTTTTGTAAAATCTATTATATAAAAACTCAGTTGAGTCTCACAATAGCCTGACACGTCAGCACCTTTCTGTCTGACACATCAGTAAAGGTTTTTTTTTTTTTTTATTTTAAATATTGACTCACTTGAGTCTCACAGACGACAACTCACCTCTTGAAAATCACTTCAGTCAAAAAAAAAAATAGCTTCCGCCGAAGCGTCGTCTCCTCCAAAATTTAATCACCATTATCTTTCAAAGTCATTTTTAATTAAAAAAATAACTCATTTTTACAAAGTCGAGTTGTCGTTCTTTTTTACCAAATTAATCTGTTTCTTTCATGAATAAAGCCATCGATCTTCCGAAGCTTCCTTCTTCTTTCATGACAAATTTCTCGGTTTCTCAGAAGATTGTAAAAGCTAAGGGTTTCCTCGAAGTATATGAAGATTTCAGTTGATTGCAGCCAAGATTTCAGCCCAAATCAAGATGGAAAAATTTGTCTCTTGAAAGTAGATCTATGAAGATGTTGCAGTCGACAGAGAAAAAAGGTTTTCATTTCACTGATTTAAGTCTTCGTTTTATAAGAAGTATAATGTTTTTCTCTAATTCAAAAACCCTAACAGAGAGAGGCGGAGAGGAGAAGGAAGCGGTGAGAAGCCATGGTCTCATCCCAATGAATCCTCCGATATATGTATGGCCAATTCTGGTAAGATGTTTGTTTTTTAAAAAGCTCTCCTCGACGGTTTTTAATACATCAGAGCTTGATTGTTTGAGTGTTATTGAAATTGTGTGGTTCGGCTGAATTTTTTCAAATTGGTTGAACCATGAAGTCAATCGAATCCTCCCTATTCTATATTGATTTAGCCTTTGTCCCAATTTTATCTAGAACAATCGCCGTAAAGTAAAAATGGGACCTGACCATTCGGTTGCAATTTTCCAAATTGATTAATCCATGAAGTCAATCGAGTCCCGCGTGATTCTTTGTTGAGGGGTGGTAATGGAGATTCTTTGTTGTTTGGTAATTCATAGGGTAAACAGAAAAATAACAAAAATAGAGGAAACGAGAAAAGGAAAGAAGATAAAGTGAGATTCTAACCAGAAGAAAGGGATATCGAGAAAGAGGAATGCGTGAGAGCTGATATTCTTCAATAGATAGTTCAGCTGATATTCTTCAGCTTGATTCAGAAGATAGAGAGCTTGGTTTTAAAAAGCGCGCTTTTTCTGCGCCTGATGCGCGAGGCGCACTAATATTTGATCATTGTGCCTCAGGTACTCAAGGCGCAGGTCTAACCGAAAAAGCGCACGCCTCTGCTGCGCCTTGGTGCATTTTTCCAGAAGTGCAAGGCGAGCCAAATCGCGCCTTTTAAAGGTAACCGTTGTAGTCTTCACTTTTTGAGTTTGAAAGAGTGATCTCTTCGTATTCCTAATAAAGGAAGTATAACTATTGAACTTCCCATAAGTAATTATATTCTCTCACGAGAATATATGTGAATTAATTCACACCTTTCCTTTTGGCAATAAAAGTCTTGTCTCATGTCTCTCTTGGTTATTTTCTTTCCTCTCGTCTCTCTTGTTCTGCTTATGTTTTACTTCTCTCTTGTTCTGCTTATGTTTTCCTTCCTCTTCATCTCTCTTGCTCTGCTTCTTCTTCATATATCTCTTCTTCTTTATGAACTTCACTATGGCTGATAAGAAGGAAGATCCTGCGAAAAAACATGGCATCAAAAGTTCTGTGAATCGTGACCATTGGACGTGTATCTACTGTCATATTGTTGTAAAAGGTGGTATCTTCCGTTTCAGACAACATCTTCCTGGCGGCTATAGAAACTCTGCAGCTTGCAAGATCTGTCCAGATTATGTAAGACATGAAATACGGATGTACATAGGTGAAAAGGAAGCAGCAAAAAAAGTTATTGAGATGGTGCATCCTATAGATGGTGAAGATGAATTTGATGATGAGGAAGGGATCAATACCGAGCCAAGGAACTATAAAAAAAAAGTGCACACTCAACGTAAGCAGAAAGGTCCAATGGACAGGTATGTGTTACCTCCATCTAAAGATGTCTTGGAAGGAAGAAAGGAAGGTATTCTAGGAGTGTATGATAAGGAAGCCAGAGAAAAAGCTGTAAGGGGTATAGCTAGGTGGTTCTATGATGCTGTTATTGCCTTTAATGCTGTTACTTATGAAAGTTTCAATCAAATGATTAAACTTATTGGCCAATATGGTCCAGGATTGAAGCCGCCTACTATGTATGAGTTAAGAATTCCTTTTCTCAAGAAAGAAGTTGTGGATACTCATACTCAATTGCATGAGCATAAAAAGGAATGGGCAAGTAAAGGTTGTTCCATTATGTCTGATGGATGGCGTGATTCTGTTGTGCAGAAAGATATCATCAATTTCTTAGTAAACTCTCCTAAGGGCTCTGTTTTTATGAAGTGGTGAAGGATTCAGCATTGTTGTTTAGGATGCTTGACGATATGGTTAAAGAAGTAGGAGAGGAAAACGTGGTGTAAGTGATCACAGACAATGCTTCAAATTATGTGAAAGCTGGGAAATTCCTAATGGAAGAAAGGAAACATCTCTACTGGACTCCATGTGCAGCTCACTGCGTGGATTTGATGTTGGAGGATATTGGGAAGCTGAGACTTGTTAATGGTGCATTGAAGAAGTGTATCTTCATGAATGGCTATATTTACAGCCACATTCCTCTTGTAAACATGATGCGTGGCTTCACAGGGCAAAGAAATCTACATAGACCATTAGTCACAAGATTTGCCACTTCTTTCATTACACTTGGTCAGTTTTACAAACACAAGAACAACTTGAGGAAGATGGTGATTTCTGAGAAATGGAATGAGTCAAAGTGGGCAAAGGAAGAAGGAGGGAAGAAGATAAAAACATATATCATGCAAGATAGCTTCTGGAAGGCGGTTTTGTATTCTCTTAAGATCACATGACCTCTTGTGAAGGTACTTAGAATTGTTGATAATGAGAGAAAGCCTGCTATGGGATATATCTATGCAGCAATGGACAGGGCTAAGGATGCAATTATGAGGAGCTTCTCCTATCGAGATACTAACTACAAAAATGCATTTAAGTTCATTGATGAAAGGTGGAGTTGTCAACTTCACCACCCTTTACATGCGGCTGGTTATTATTTGAATCCAGAAACTCACTTTGATCATCCAGAAGATGTTAGGTGTGAAGAAGTTGTGAAGGGATTGTATGAATGTATTCAAAGGCTAGTTCCAAGTACTGATTCTCAGGATGAAATAATGGGAGACTTGGATGCATTTAAAAACGCCACATGCCTCTTTGGTAATGCCATGGAAATTCGTCAAAGAAAGAAGAAGTCACCAGCAGATTGGTGGTCTTCTTATGGAGCTGGGACTCCAAAGCTAATGAACTTTGCTATAACAGTTCTCAGCCTCAGTTGTAGTGCCACGGGTTGTGAGAGAAATTGGGGTGTCTTTCATCATGTAAGTTGTCTTAAATCCTATTTTACTGCCACTGTTTTAACTTTTCTGCTTACAATTTCTAAGTAATATATGTTACAAATTTTCTTAACAGGTTCATACAAAGAAAAGAAACAGGTTGCTCCAAAGCCGATTGAATGATTTGGTATTTGTGAAGTATAATCGTGCATTGCAAAGGAGATACAACAGGAAAGATACTACTGATCATATCCTCTTGGAAGCAATCGATGATAGCAATGAGTGGTTGCTTGGGACAATGGATGGAGACTCGGATGGTGATGAGGAACTTTTCTTTGAAGAAAACAACTTGACATGGAGTGTGGTTAGTGACGCTATGGGAGCCGATGATCCTAGCTACTCTACTAGGGCAGCAACAACAAATAGTAGAAAGGCAAAAGGAAAAGGAATTACAAGTAGTTCGGCTCCTCCAAAAATGGCATTGGTTGATGAGGATGATGATGATGGAGAGGAAGTTGATGCTATGGAAAATGAAGATTGTGGAGAATTCAATGAGTTTGGGGAGCAAGATGAATACTTGGATGGCGATGAAGATTTTGAGGAAGAAGATTATTAAGGCTTTTATGTTCGTTTCGGATTATGTTTTGTGTTTGTTGGATGTTGGATTTCAAATTTACTTTTGTTTTATGTTTGTTGGATTTTGTGTTTCGGATTACCCTTATGGTTTTGATTTTGAGTTTAATAGTGCTTTCAAAACATTACCTTATGTTATTTGAGTAATAGAGATGTAGTGTGTACCTTATGCCTTATGTGTTTTGTGTTGATTTCAGGTTCATCCAAAAGGCGCGCGCCTTGCGCCTGAGGCGCAACAAGGCGCAATATGGGAGAGTTGTGCCTCAGTGCGCCTTGCGCCTTTTAAAACCAAGATAGAGAGAGCAGCCATGTTCATTGGGAAATAGATGCCTCTGAGATTCATCGTCCTCCCACAGATACATTAGCAGAGGTTTCTAGATTCTAAGGTAGTGCAAATCAATGGGGAAGAACAACAAAGAGAGGAAAGATGGAGAAGAAATATCTCAACACTCTGCTGGCACTGTCTGCGTCTCTGGCTTCCCTTATTCCTTCACCAACGCTCACGTACTTTCTCTTCTCTCTTTCTCTATTTGTCTTCAAGAATTGTAAATCGTTTGTTGTGCTCCTCAATTTATACGTTTTCTTCAAATTGTTTCACCTTGAAGAAGCCTTCAGCGACGTTGGTCCGGTCAGGCTTTGCTTTATGGTCACCAAAAAGGTGATTGGATTCGGGTCACAGTTGAAATCAAAGTTTGTTTTTTACACGCCCATCACGAGCTAATCATCTCTTCTCTCTTCTTGTTTACAGGATCAAACGAACACCGAGGCTTTGCGTTTGTTAAATTGTAAGCTTTGTAACCTTTTCCTTACTGTGCAAGTGATATTGGTATTTACTGTATTAATAATGTTGGGTCCTCTGCAGTGCTTTGCCAGAACATGTTAATCGTGCCATAGAGTTCAACAATTATTGTTATCTCACCATTCACCTATTCATTGACATCAATTTCTTTTATTTTTTCCTTTTTTCAATTAGGAATTTCTTTACCTGATACTTCTCAAACAGAGAGTGACAAGAGCAGTTTGATCCCTGAGGCAGACAAGCAAGGTATAAGATTGCCTAAATTTGGTTTCTGTCCGTAATTTAGTTTGCAGCTTCGAATATTCCCGTTATTGAGTTTGGTGTTACATTATCTCTTACTCCTCTTAGCACTTCCCACAATCTTGTAGTCGTTATGTTAAGTGTATTGTTATGAATTGTAGGGGAGTCCCTTGAAGATATGTTGTGCACTTGAGAGATCGCTTTCTGAGTAGATAAATTTGCCTTCTACAAAAGGACAGAGCTAGAAAATTAAAAGATAAAAGATCAAAGCACATTGTACCAATTCTATTAAGATCAAATTCAAAGCCTTGCTTCCTCTGTCATTCTAAAAAGCATGGACACGAAGATTCTGTTAATCAAAGCAAGTGACATTATACTTATTAATGAGTAAATGTAAATATTGAAAGCAAAATAATATTGAAAAGAAAAGAAGGGTCATCTTGATTTTTCTTGGTGAAATATTATAAAAGATGAACACAATCTGATATGAAGACATGAACAGAGACAAACATGACTAAGATGGACCAGATTTAAACCGGAATTGTAAACTACTTTTTCCCCGGCTATAATCTTCCGGTTTTGGTTGTGTAAGGCGAAAGTAGGATAAAGTCGTCTAATAACTTGTTTGATCAAGTTTCAACGTTCAAATTATCATGATTCCCAAGTAAAGTGAAGCCTTAAGTCATTCTCGTCACACCATTAGTCTCTCCAACTCCAAGTAGTAAAAACACAAATATAATTCAAAATTAAGATTATTCACAAATCCATGAAAAATAAAAACGACCAAACAAAAAAACATTCCCAAACTTCTATTTGAATTCATCAAAATGACCAATAATAAAAAAAACAACAACTAACCTTCCACCTTCTCTTTATATTCTTACAAACTTCTCTTAACTTGCCACAAAAAAAAAACATTTCCAACTTACTTACAATAATTACTCCTCTAAATGTAAAGCCTACGAAATTCAATGTACTTTTAAGTCATCATCAACATCTTAGTGGCTCAGAATAAAATCTCTAACATTACCAATAGTCAAATTAAAGTTTGTTGCTCAATTTTTTCTCCGTGAAACAAGAAAACTTCTTCCAAGCATTGTCTCACGTTCGGGAAAACCATTCCATTTTGACGCATCATCAGGTGATTTTGTTCATTTCTCACTGTGTTTCGCAAATTCTATTTTTTTGTCCTGCAAAATGGATCGGCGTGGTTGTATTCAGTGTAATGTGATGTGTATGCAGCGTGCAGGCCTGGAACTGATAGATATGATGGTTGTGTACCAAGAAGGAGCATATTGAGCGCCTTACAAATTGCAATGATTTGATATTACTAACGTCATATTCAATACCCTTAGTTTCACGTCTGATCTCATTCCACATATATTGGTTAGAAGTGGTGTGGATCGTACTTCAAAATCCAAACAATATTTTATTTCAATTATTTGTTTTGCTTTGTGTAAAAAAATAAGTAGCAATTTAGTTAGAAACTTTAAATTTTAAAAGAAGAAATACAATTTGTTCAACTCATAAAGAAAACAAATCAAATCAAGCTAAATTATATTTCTCAAGTTTGGTATGCTTAATACAACTTTGAGTTTAAATAAAATATTAGTTTTGTAATGATTGTAGGAAAAATATGAGATTTTTTTATATTATTTATAATTTTTTTATGAATTTCAAATTTAAAATAGACAAAAAATTTATACGGAAACAACCCGCGTGTCTACGCGGGTAATCTCCTAATCTATACTATAAAAGATGGCCTATTCTCTCACACGTGGCAATGTTAAAAAAATCAAAAAAAATTCTGGAAACTGACGATTCGTTTTTCCCAACGCAAGAGTTACAAAATCTATGGCCACAGTGGAGGTTATTTGAGAAAGACGAAGAGAAACCCTTCGAGAAGAATGTCAAAGAGATTTAGCTTGCCTATAAAAGCTCAGCTGATCTTATTGTACAAATCACCCAACTTTTTTACGAAATCATACACTTAAGTTTTCTAAAAAGAAACTTTGTATTTTTTCTTTAGTCTTGTCCATACCATCACCTCCAAAGTAAGAGTTTGATTTATATCAAGGGTCTTTTGTGGTGCTCATCCGTCTATTATATTTCCATCACTCTATCAATCTGCTGCTTGAAGATTCATCGAGTGATTATTGTAAGAACTCAAATTGCACTTTTAGAAGTATAATAAAGAGTTTATGGGTTTAAGAGAATATCAAATCGGAGCTCGGAAATAAGAGGAAAATTAGGTCATCGGAAAAATGAACTAATTAGGGTTTTTATTAATTTATAGCTGAATCTTAAAGAAAACTGCCTACATACCCTTTAGAAGGAATCAAGCCATTCGTAGTTCGTTTACAAGAGGGTTTACAAGATGATTTCTAGAGAGAATTAGGGTTTCTCCCTAAGTGGCGGTGTTTGTCAATTTCTGGATCCCTTTCTTCAATGAGTCGCGGCTCTATTTATAATAGATGGGAATCGGTTTATACCGAGCTCCTTTTCCTTTTTAGAAAAGGAATTCTTCCTTTTCTTTCAGAGATTCTTCTTTATCTTTTCCTTTTTCCTCGGGATTTTCCTTTATCTTGGAAATTACCTTTTCCTCCTTCGACCGGTATAGCTCGGCGAACTAAGAGAGAAAGTCGGTTCGGCATGAATTGAGATCGACACATTTCAAAGTGATATAAACTTTAAAATGCTCCCTCAGCAGTGTGTTGAATGAGGTCAAACGATGAATTATTCCAAATGATTATGACGGATGATCTGTCCTCGATGTTTTGGTAGGGGCGATGAGCTAGGGAAGCTTGATGAGCTAGGGGAGCTTGATGAAAGTGGACGAACTGACCAACTTAGTGAAGTATAACAGAGAATGAAGACGAGCTGTTGAAGCTGTTGGGCTGTTCTGCCGAGCTGTTTAAGCTGCCGAGCTGAAAAGCTGCCGAGCTAAAAAGCTGTCGAGCTAAAAAGCTGTCGAGCTGAAAAGTTACCGAGCTAAAAAGTTGACGAACTGTTTAAGCTGCTGGGCTGTTTAAGCTGCCGAGCTGAAAAGCTGACGAGCTCAAAGTGATGAAATCCTGTTTAAAATTTCGAGACTGGGCTCGGCATAGAAATTTTTTGAAAATATTTATTTTTTTCTTCACTCTAAAATAGGTTCCCTGATCCGGAACTATCATGGTAGATAAATAGAGTAACTTGAGTTCAAATACAAACGTGCGATGCGATATCGGCTTTAAGTTGTTTGTACGACTCAGATTTTCCTAAGTGCGAATGTAAACGTGCGAGAGATTAAATCAGCTCGGATTATTTAATGTTTACATGACTTAGGAATGTGCGAGACGGATCTCGGATTTTTTTAAAAGAAGTGCTAATATGATCGTGCGAGAGATTAGCTCAGCTCGGCTTATATGGATCATACGACTTGTTCATAAGTACGAATACCAATATGCGATCAGTTCGACGTTTAGTTATTGGTATGACTTAGGAATTTCTAAGTTCGAATGCAAAGGTGCGAGCAAGGCCCGACTTATATGCTTTGCACGACTTAGAAAGGTTGCGAGAACAGGCTCGGCTTATATTGTGGATTATTTCACCACGACATCTGTGGCGACCCAACCCGATAATTCTAACCAGGCCGGCTGTCCCGAGGCTAACTCTAGCCAGATTCCATACTTAGCATATTTTACAGATTTTTCTTAAACTTAAACAACAGAATTCGATTCATAACAAGCCCATTCTCATTGCATACTTATTCCAAATCAAGATATAACAAAGGTTCATAAAACATAAACTAACTTAGGCAAATTCGTTCTAAGTCATAACAGAAATGCAAAGCCAATTATCCAGAAATTCTCATGATAAATAAACCCCCAAACCCAATCCTATTCCACTTCTTTCTTCACTGCCTTCAAGTCCGCCTTCAAGACTAAACGTCCCAGATAACATCTTTACCTGCACACTCCACACATAAGAGAGGCATAAGCATTATCATAAATGCTTAGTGAGTACGGTCATCCCGTACCACCAGCCAGTACCAGAAAACGCAATCAAGCAACAGTTATACAATTTACATTATCACTTAGCAAGCAAGCACAAAATCACGGTTCTATGATCGTCTCAACCACTTGTGAATATCCTGACGGCATCGGTTCTACTCCAAGCGAGAATCACACATCCCCTTGAGCTAGCAACTCGATCCGGACATTCACACAACTAGTTAGACACCACGTATAACCACGGTATCCAATACCAATCACAATCACAGAAACACATTGATCTTGCTAAGCATAAACACTAACTTACACAAGCAATCAATGAAACCCAGATAACCTAGCAATCCTACGTTTCCAGATACCAGCTACAATCACGCACTCACCTTAGACACAAAGGCAAACGTTTCAGTCGGATGAAACTCGGTGATTTCTCGGTCAGAAACAGAGTTAGTCGAGCACAACCGTGAATCCTCGGCTATCGCTATGACCAGACTCGCGAGATCCAATCTCCTCTCGGCTATCTCATAAACCGCACACTTTTCCACACTATTCCCTCGGAAACCGACCAAAACATGTGGATTAACTCGATGTTACTCGGCAGAAACTAAATAAAACTCGTGATCTCTCATCACTTACCGAAATCTCTCGGACATATTCTCCTTCTCTCGGGTAACACTCGATCCAATCGAACAACCCTAGGAAAACTCTCGGATTTCTCGGCTAACACACGCCTACAATCAGATTACACGATTATCTCTCGATGAAAATCGCATCAGAACAGAAGTTTCTCGGCGAGAATCGGCTTACCTCGATTATCTCTTGGACTCTCGCGATCCGATCGAGAAAAACCTTCAGCCAAACGCACTTCTCTCGGCAAATCGCCCCTTCCCGATCGATTCTCTCGGACAGAAATCTCAGAAACTCGACGGACAGCTAAATCTCTCGAGCGGCTCGGATTTTTTTCCCGGCGAAGTCACTTTTCTCTCGAGTGAAAAATCGCCTCTAGGTTTCTCTCGGGATAAAACTCGATTCTGTCATGCGGCCGCGAGAGAAACAATATATATAAGCCCGAAAACCCTAGCCCGACCGTCCTCCCTTGGTTTATCCCACACGGTTTACATTTCTCTCGGTCCGATTTAAGTTTCTCTCGGCCAAACCGGCCAAGTTTCCTTTTTCTCTCGGCCAGACTTAAACCACTCGGCCAATCACGGGATAAATCCTTTTACACTAGGATAAACCGATTTCTCTCGAGTAAAACCACGGTCCACAGCCTAGTACCTTTGTCTCTCGACACTTAGACAATTCCCACAATTTTTACTCGGTCCAACCATTTTCACTCGGCATTAGCCACGGTACCGTACATCTCTCACGGACACAGTCACTGTACAGATCTTAATCACAGACACGGGCTAACCTCACCCAAATCAGCACGTATATACAACGACCATCCCATGACCCGCACGACCATGATCGGGATTTCTGGTCGGGGATGCTACAATTCTCCCCCACTAAGTTTGGATTCGTCCTCGAATCCGGCTCTTCCTCAGGAAGCTTCTCAAACCATTTCGGGAACTTTGCTCATCCTTGAATCTTTTTCCCAAGTCGTTTGCTCGTCGCCATTACAGTCCCACAGAACTTTGATCATCTTGACCACTTTACCACACTTAACCTTTTCTTTCCGGCCAACCACACGGATCGGTCTACCTTCCACGGTCAGATCCTCTTGCAGCTCCGGAGATGGTTCAGATATCACATTCTCACGTTCGGTTATGTGCTTTCTCAGCTGCGACACGTGAAACACATTGTGGTAAGCACTCATTTCCGGCGGTAAGTCCAACTTATACGCCACTGCCCCAATCTTTTCCAGAATCCAGTACGGCCCCATGTACCTCGGAATCAACTTAGCATCAAACATTGCTCGGCTTTTTCCTTTGTAGGTCATAGCCTTCAGATAAACCAGATCGCCCACACTGAACTCTAAGTCCTTACTGCGCTTATCGTCATAACTCTTTTGCTGGTCTTGAGCCTCTTTCAGCTTGACTTTCAGAAGTCGAATCTTTTCAGTAGTTTCCTCAACTATCGCGGGTCCTAACTCACTCCGCTCCCCCACTTGGGTCCAACACAACGGTGTTCTGCACGGCCGTCCATACAACGCCTCATACGGAGACATATCAATGCTCCCTTGGTAACTGTTGTTATACGCGAACTCAGCCAACGGTAGATGTCTATCCCAGTTACTACCCCAGTCTAGTACACACGCTCTCAGCATGTCCTCTAACGTCCTGATGGTCCTCTCAGACTGACCATCCGTTTGCGGATGATACACAGTACTCATGTGTACATTCGTCCCAAACTCTTCCTGAAACTCTTTCCAGAATCGTGAAGTAAACTTCGGATCACGATCAAACACAATGCTCACTGGCACGCCATTGAGTCTCACGATCTCATCGACATATAACTCCACCAGCCTAGCCACTCCATCCGTCTTTTTCATAGGTAAGAAATGAGCAGACTTGGTCAGTCGATCCACAATGACCCAAATCGCGTCATGCTAATTCTTAGTCTTCGGTAAACCCATCACAAAGTCCATTGTGATCATATCCCATTTCCATTCCGGCATTGGTAATGTTTGCAACAAACCACTCGGAAACTGGTTCTCGGCCTTAATCAACTGGCACGT
>JAHZTW010000001.1:482745002-482778768 GCA_020283515.1 Alliaria petiolata | reverse complement strand
GTCTTTTTCATAGGTAAGAAATGAGCAGACTTGGTCAGCCGATCCACAATGACCCAAATCGCGTCATGCTAATTCTTAGTCTTCGGTAAACCCATCACAAAGTCCATTGTGATCATATCCCATTTCCATTCCGGCATCGGTAATGTTTGCAACAAACCACTCGGAAACTGGTTCTCAGCCTTAATCAACTGGCACGTTGGACAACTAGCAACCCACTTGGCCACGTCCCGCTTCATCCCGACCCAATGATAGTACCTTTTCAGGTCGCGGTACATCTTGGTCATTCCCGGATGAACAGAAAATCTAGACTAATGTGCTTCCTTCAGGATCTCTTCCTTTAACTCTTTCACGTTAGGAACACATACTCGGCCATTCAACACAATCGTCCCATTGTTTGAAGTTTGATACTCGGTCTTGTCAGCCTTTGACATTTTAATCAGATTCTCGTCCTCCTCTTGAGCTAACCGGATCCTTGTTAACAAGTCAGCCTGATCCGCAGCTCCCAAACCCAACGGTTCCGTATCCTCAGTCAGAACGTTCAGCCTTAACGTCCTTAAGAGATTCACAACTCATTCCACGTCTTTAGCAGATGATATACTAGCCCTTCTCCGGCTTAATGCATCAGCAACGAGATTTGCCTTTCCCGGATGATAAGCTATCTCCAGATCGTAGTCAGCGACTAACTCCATCCATCTCCGTTGCCTCAGATTCAATTCGGGTTGAATGAGGATGTACTTCAAACTCTTATGATCGGTAAACACCTGAAACTTCCCACCATACAAGTAAGATCGCCATATCTTTAACGCAAAGACTACGGCCGCCATCTCCAAGTCATGTGTAGGATAATTCGCCTCATGATTCCTTAGCTGCCTTGACGCATAGGCAATCACATTCTCGTGCTGCATTAGGACACAACCTAGTCCCTTACCAGACGCGTCCGTGTAGACCGCATATGGTTCATCCGGCTCAGGTAAAGCCAACACTGGTGCACTTGTAAGCATTCCTTTCAGCTTTGAGAAACACTCCTCACACTCGGCTGTCCATACGAACTCAATGTCCTTCCCGGTCAAGCATGTCATTGGCTGAGCCATACTTGCAAAGCCTTTAACAAAACGCCTGTAGTAGCCAGCCAACCCTAGAAAACTTCTTATCTCCGTCGCATTCTCAGGTCTCGGCCAATTCACAATGGCCTTGATCTTTTCAGGATCCACGGACACTCCCTTGTCCGAAATAATGTGACCCAAGAACCCAATGTGTCGTTGCCAAAAGCTACACTTACTTAGCTTGGCAAACAGCTTCTGCTCTCGCAACTTCTGCATAACAATCCGCAAATGCTTCTCATGATCTTCCGGATTCTTCGAGTACACTAAGATATCGTCTATGAAAATAATCACAAACTCGTCCAAGTATTCTCTGAACACGCCATTCATCAAGTTCATGAATGCAACTGGCACATTCGTCAAACCAAACAGCATCACCACAAACTCGTAATGACCATACCTAGTCCGAAAGGCAGTCTTCCGAACGTCTGGTTCGTCTATCCGTATATGTTGGTAACCAGAATCCAAATCAATCTAAGAGAACCAAGTAGCACCCCTAAGCTGGTCCAACAACTCGTATATCCTTGGAAGTGGATACTTGTTCTTCACAGTAAGACGGTTCAACCCTCGGTAGTCGATGCAAAGCCGAAAGCTTCCATCCTTCTTCTTTACAAACAGAACATGTGCGCCCCATGGTGAACTGCTTGGCCTTACAAATCCCTTGTCTAGAAGATCAGCCAGTTGCTTCTTTAGTTCAACCATCTCGGCCGGAGCCATACGGTACGGTGCCTTAGACACTGGAGCAGTTCCCGACTCAAGTTCAATCGTGAACGGATCTGAACGAGCCGGTGGCATCCCCGACAAAGCTTGGAAAACAACCTCAAACTCTTGTACCACTGGAATGTCCCCTAACTCCGCGTCTGGTCCCACCTCAATCGAAGATATCGTCGCCAGATATGCTTCACAACCTCTCTCTTACATTTTCTCCGCTTGAATTACCGACATAATTAAGCTACCATAAGTCGGTCTCACTCCTTGGTAAACCAGAACTTGGCCATCCCTCTCGAACTCCACCCTGCCTCGGTGACAATCCAGGTGCGCCTTGTGCTTACCGAGCCAATCCATTCCGAGGATGACATCGTAAGACTTAACTTCGCAGATCACTAAGTCCGCTGGCATATCAACTTCGCCAATCCAGACCGAAATGTTGCGAACAGTCCCTAGTGAAAACATCACTTGGCCACCAGCCGCCCTCACTAGTCCGAACTCTTCCCCGGGTTCGTTCGGTAATCCTCCTTTCTCAATCATCCCTGGGTTAACAAAACAATGACTCGCTCCGGAGTCGAACAGAACATGAGTTTCCTCCTCACCCATTAATAAGGTCCCTACACATTCAATCCCTAGAATGCTAAGACACTTAGGGCTTGATTGGTTCTCTCGCTAGCACCCGCAAACGCAGCTTTTACGGGTGATAGCAGTTGTTGGCGTTTGGCAACAATCACACAAAACACTTTCTACCGTTTCGAACTGCTTTGTGTCGCTCAAAATTAAAAGCTCCTTCCAGCTAGCGTTTGCGGTTGCGAGCGATTGCGGGTGGATAAATAAAAAATATAAAAATAAAAAAAACACAAAATTTATTTATAATTAAGATGTATATATAAGAAACTTTAAAAAAAAAAATTTGAATATTATAATTACAAATAAATAAGTAAATTTGACATTTTTAACTAATATTCATTAACAATTTTTCATAATTTTATATGTATAAGATCTATAAACTCTAATTATTTTGATAAATATTTTCTTCATCACTAATGTATATATAACAACTAAAATTCTTTTCATCTAACATCTTCTTACAAAAAAAAAAATTTCTAGTAAAATCATAACTTTCATCCAAATTAAAAAAAATTGAGAAATAAAAGTAATAATTTTTATAATTATTAATGTTTAATTAATAATTTTATAGTTTTTATAATAATATGGTTTTTAATATTTTTTATAGTTATAAAATTTGTTTATATTGTTAATTTATTATTTAACCGCTATTACACCCGCAAATTAACCAGTCGTAAATATCCCGCAAATGCACATGTTTCTAACCGATGTGTCAGTCGTACAACCCGCTTAATAACGCTGTTAACCGCAGCCCGCTTCCGCAAACTCCCGCAGTCGCAGCCGCAACCGCAACAGCTGCGTTTAAACCAGTCAGGCCCTTAACAGAACACGCAGACACAAACAAACTCAGAAAAACGTAAGTACTAAAACTTACCAGTGATCGGTCGAGAAGTGGTCGGATCTCAAGTCTTGTCCGCAGTCGCTGCATACACCCTTGGCATGATGGCCTGCCTCTTTGCCTGTGATGACAGTGCATCTCCTGCATGCTTAGGCTGAGTGGCCGCCTGCCCAACTGCTCCGGACCTCGGACAATCACGCTTGTAATGTCCCGGCTCTCTACAACCGAAACACACAACAGACGTTTTACTTCCATCCGACACTCTCACCAACCTCGAGTCCGGCTCAGGACAATCCCGAACCCTATGCTCCAAGCTACCACAACGATGACAAGCTCCAGATGCACGCCTACACACGCCAACATGCACCTTTCCGCAAGATCCACACACGCTGCGGTTACCACTCGACTTAGCTGGAACATTCTTCCCAAACTTGCGGTTCTGTCCTCCAGACACTTGGCCACTCCTGGCCACGGTACCAGCCTTAGACAAGGCCTCCTCTGCTTGTCCAGTCTCCAACAAAGCCGCTTTCTCAACAAGCTCCGTGACCGTCGCATAGTCACGCATCAGACAACTATTACGCAGCTCGACCCTTAGTTTGCTCATGAACCTTCAGATCAGCTTCTCCTCAGTATCGTAGTCACGTACCACATACTTGCGTAACAGGTTGAACTCGGTCTCATACTGCCGAACCGTCTTGGTCCCTTGGCGCATATACATAAACTCAGCCTCCAGCTGATTGTAAGCTTCCTGCGGGAAGTACTTACTTTGGAACACCGCAGAAAACGTCTCATACGAACAGTTCGGATTCACCAAACGTCCCGTGGTCCCTTTCCACCAGGTATGCGCAGTACCCTCCAGGTAATGCACAGCTATGTTCCTCTTGTACTCCTCAGGACATCGGATAGACTCGAAGTTCCTTTCAAGCCTCATCCTCCACTCATCAACCTCAATCGGCGCAATTCCTCCAGCAAAGAACTTGGTTCCCAACCTCGCCATATGATCCAGAACCTTGAGGTAAGACGGAATCGCCACGACCTGATCTGCCTCCTCCACAACCACGTTCCCAACGTTCGGTTCCACCACTTGTGGTGTCACGGCCGATACCACTCCCGGTACAGGCGCAACCACCGGTAAACGCTCCATCACTTGAGCTAGCAATCCCAGCACAGCCTCCAGCCTGTTCGCAACCACGTTTCCAGCTCCACCCGCAGCCGCATTCGCAGCAGCCGCGTTCGCAGCAGTATCAGCCGCAGCATTCGCAGCCGCAGACTTGGCCACCGTAGCAGCCGCGTTCACAGCAGCATCAGCCGCAGCATTCGCAGCCGCAGCCTTGGCCACCGTAGCAACCTCAATCTCATGCTGGTTCCCAACCGCATTCTCAGTTCTCGAACTCCCCGAATTCACAGCACCATTCAACCTTGCATTCCTTGTCCTTCTCGGAGCCATCTGCAAGTCACAACAGAAACGGTTAGCCCGAAGCTAACACCAGACAGGAGTTCCAAACTCCACAGAACAACAGACCGCGAGACTCGGCAGTGAAAGGTGGATATTTCTAACCCCAACTATGCAAATGAAATATCCTAGAATCGACCATGCTCTGATACCAACTGTTGCGACCCAACCCGATAATTCTAACCAGGCCGACCGTCCTGAGTCTAACTCTAACCAGATTCCATACTTCGCATATTTTTCAGATTTTTCTTAAACTTAAACAACAAAATTCCATTCATAACAAGCCCATTCTCATTGCATACTTATTCCAAATCCAGATATAACAAAGGTTCATAAAACATAAACTAAGTTAGCCAAATTCGTTCTAAGTCATAACAAAAATGCAAAGCCAATTATCCAGAAAATCTCATGATAAATAAACCCCCAAACCCAGTCCTAATCCACTTCTTTCTTCACTGCCTTCAAGTCCGCCTTCAAGACTAAACTTCCCGGATAACATCTTTACCTGCACACTCCACACATAAGAGAGGCATAAGCATTATATCATAAATGCTTAGTGAGTACGGTCATCTCGTACCACCAGCCAGTACCAGAAAACGCAATCAAGCAACAGTTATACAATTTACATTATCACTTAGCAAGCAAGCACAAAATCACGGTTCTATGATCGTCTCAACCACTTGTGAATATCCTCACGGCATCGGTTCTACTCCAAGTGAGAATCACATATCCCCTTGAGCTAGCAACTCGATCCGGACATTCACACAGCTAGTTAGACACCACATATATCCACGGTATCCAATACCAATCACAATCACAGAAACACATTGATCTTGCTAAGCATAAACACTAAATTACCCAAGCAATCAATGAAAACCAGATAACCTATTAATCCTACGGTTCCAGATACCAGCTACAGTCACGCACTCACCTTAGACACAAAGGCAAACATTTCAGTCAGAAGAAACTCGGTGATTTCTCGGTCAAAAACAGAGTTAGTCGAGCACAGCCGTGAATCCGCGGCTATCGCTATGACCAGACTCGCGAGATCCAATCTCCTCTCGGCTATCTCACAAACCGCACAATTTTCCTCGATGAATAATCTGTATTCTCTCGGAAACAGACCAAAACATGAGGATTAACTCGATGTTACTCGGCAGAAACTCAATAAAATTCGTGATCTCTCATCACTTACCGAAATCTCTCGGACAGATTCTCCTTCTCTTGGGTAACACTCGATCCAATCGAACAACCCTCGGAAAACTCTCGGATTTCTCGGCTAACACACGCCTACAATCAGATTACACGATTATCTCTCGGTGAAAATCGCATCAGAACAGAAGTTTCTCGGCGAGAATCGGCTTACCTCGATTATCACTCGGACTCTCACGATCCGATCGAGAAAAACCTTCGGCCGAACGCACTTCTCTCGGCAAATCGCCCCTTCCCGATCGATTCTCTTGGACATAAATCTCAGAAACTCGACGGACAGCGAAATCTCTCGAGCGGCTCGGATTTTCTCTCGGCGAAGTCACTTTTCTCTCGAGTGAAAAATCGCCTCTAGGTTTCTCTCGAGATAAAACTCGATTCTCTCACGCGGCCGCGAGAGAAACACTATATATAAGCCTGAAAACCCTAGCTCGACCGTCCTCCCTCGGTTTATCCCACACGGTTTACCTGTCTCTCGGTCCGATTTAAGTTTCTCTCGGCCAAACCGGCCAATTTTCCTTTTTCTCTCGGCCAGACTTGAACCACTCGGCCAAATACGGGATAAATCCTTTTTCACTAAGGATAAACCGATTTCTCTTGAGTAAAACCACGGTCCACGGCCTAGTACCTTTGTCTCTCGACACTTAGACAATTCCCACAATATTTACTCGGTCCAACCATTTTCACTCGCCATTAGCCACAGTACCGTCCATCTCTCACGGACACAGTCACTGTACAGACCTTAATCACAGACACGGACTAACCTCACCCAAATCAGAATGTATATACAACGGCCATCCCATGACCCGCATGACCATGATCAGGATTTCTGGTCGCGGATGCTACAACATCTATGAGGAACGCATGCAAGACGGATCTTGGCTTTTTGGGATGCCGAACTAAGTTGATCAGACTTAGTTATAGGCATATCTAACATCTGGCTAGGACGCTGATGTGTAAATAGCTCGGAAGCGTAAGAGAGTGGACTAAGTAATAAATTAGACGATCTTGATGACTTGAGAGCTCGTGTATGAGCTTGTTTTTGAGATAGTCAAATGACTTGTCGAGATATCACCTGAAAAGTTAGTAGGTTTGAGAGGTATAAGAGCTGAAAAACTTACTAGGAGCTGGTAAGCAAATGTGATTGCGCGTGAGCTAGCTCGGTAGTGCGAGCGTCTTTTTTTTTTCTTTTTTTTTTTGGACTTTGAGATGTCGGAGGCAGTCATGCCGAGATGCTTACGTTCTAGCACGTCTTGTTGAATGGTGACACCGAGCTCTCCTCTTCTCCTCTCTTCTTTTTGTTTTTTTGGGCCCAGAAAATCAATTGATTAATGCCCATACGTACACATTCTCCATCTTGGGCCAAAAAGTTCTTCCTTCTGTCTCTCTTCCAAACACGTAAATTAGAGCTTGTTTCTAATAGCTAGAAACAATGACTCAAAAGACGACTCCGACGGTATTCTCGAACGCCGTTTCTGTTGATACTTATATGGAGGTTGCGATCCTAACAATTGGATCCACTGGCCTGAAACTTATAACTCTAGCGAATGATTCATGTCCACTCTCTCCGTTTGTCGCAGTAATTTTGTAAATATTTGAATGGAGGACTGAGAAGATGATCCCCGAGGTCCAAATGAGGAACAAACGCAAGGTAATCCTAACTTCTTCGAATTGAGTCGCGGTACGAAGCTTTTTCAGATCAGGAAATCTTCGTCTTCTTATGAGATTAAATCTGGGCTTTGTCAAGACGCGTTTAGAGTAGAGCTCGGCTCTATCGATGAAAACTTGTGATGCTTTTGATTTTCCTCGTTTGCGATCGTATTCGAGATCGGCTTGAATTAAACAGTATGAGATCGGCTTAAGTTAGAGAGCTTGCTTTTAAGATACTTCTGCTTGAAATCGAAGTACGTTTCAAACTCACGTAAGGTGTGTGATATGGGTCAAATTTACCCTAGAGCTACTCTCTCAAATTAAGAGATCACGATAGTATTTAGGGATCGAATCCACAGAGAAGGGATAGTCACACAGCAGTTTTCTAAATTCGAATTAAGCTAGGAAGAATAATAAAAGTAAAGACATAAAGCAATTAAAAGCGATGTAAACTTCAGGAGACAAAACGCTAGGTTTAGGGAGATTCTCAGGTGATCCAAATTCTAGGTCTAGGCGAATGTTAGGAATTATTAAGCATTGTTCTTGAACTTGAAACACTAATGTAAAATCAACCAACTCTCGCTGCGAAGATTATCTACGCCTAAATTCCAGAAAACCAAATCTCTTTGCGAATTCAAACAATTCAGACAAGCATTAATATCAGGTTCAATTGTTCACAAAATCCTAAACCAAATCTCTTTGCGAATAGGTATTTTGCTCATCTAACACTAGTTCAGACAATCAATAACACTCTCGTATCTACCAATTAACCTAAGATCAGATTCTAGGTCATGAAGCTAAAATCAGCATTAAACACAAATCAAGATGAAGAACTCTAATGATTTTATCCTAACAGTTTAATTCGATCTAACAATTCATTAATCACCTTTGAAAAACCCTAAACCTAACTAGCAAACTACTCAGACATGATTAATGGAACAAAAATCATAATTTGAATAGAAAGCATAAAAGAAATCAATAAAAGAAATAAATGAGTTCCAAATTTGCTCTAAAGGAGACAAATTCTTCTCTCCAAAAACTCTCTACAAATCTCTCTAAAATATTGTGTATTGTATTGTGTAGCCTAAACAATGGCTGAAAAACTATATTTATAGGAGAGGATTTTCGTCCAGGGGCAATCTTGTAATTCTTCAGAACTTGGGCAATTTTCTTTTTCTGATGGAAATCGAGTTTCTTGGCCGACCTTGAATGGTGTCGATCGACACAGATGGTGTCGATCGACTCGATCGACACAGATGGTGTCGATCGACACCCTGTGCATAATTCTGCTCTCTCGACTCCATCACTTCGCAGTTTCTTGCAGAATGCTCCCAAAAGATCCAGAATCTCCAATTATGCTCCAAACGTAGTCCAACCTATAAAGACTCTAATATGACTTTAAAAATATCAAAAGACTCTATAAAAACACTTATATCATGGTATAAAAACGGGTAAAAACTATGATATATCAGTGTGTTTCTTGTTGTCTCCATGGATATTTTACTCTCGAAATTCTTCTCTTGGAAAGCTCTATCTTGCTTAACAATCGTTCGAACTATAACGTCTTCTTCAATGAACAACTTAGAGATCGGAGTTGTTTGATGTTCCTTTGGTATATGCGTCCTTGTAGTTTTGCCTTGGTTATCATCTTCTTCTTCTTTTAGTAATTTCGGTTTCTCGCCGTGTAAAGGATGTAGCAAAGCTCGTTTCTTTTTGTTTTCCTGATTTTTTTTATAAACTTGTTTCCTTCAATTTTTCTTGAGAGTAGCCTCTATGTTCACGAGCTTTTGTTTCTTTGACTTGAATTGACCAGCTGTTCCTTTCAGCTTGGTTATAATATGGAGACACGTTGGAGACTTCGATGAGATGAAACATTGGTTTTTCCGTCAAAAAGAGATCTGTCTTTTATTGCGACCAAGTGAGATCGGTTTTGGTTGAGTTCGGGAATATTTTTTTCTTTGCTGAATGCGAGACTTAACGCTCGGCTTTAAACGTGTGAGGTTCACGATTCTCGCGCGGTGGAGGTTTACTTCGCCTCGGCTTACTTCTTGGTAGGTCGAGAGCTCGTGTATGAGATGATTCCAGTAAAGGCAAGGAGATCGGTATGAATTTTTATCGGTACGTCTTGAAAAAGCAAGGAGATTGGGACTCGCATCGAACGTTCCGTTCTTCTGAGTAAGTTTCTTCATCACGAGTTCATCACTGTTTTTTTTTTAAACGGATCTTGAAAGCTCGTAGCTAGGGCTTCTCCAAACTTCCAATATTTGAAGTTAGGTAATTGATTTGCTTAGTCTCCTCGTGAATGTGTTACGGAAGCCATTCCTTCTCCTTCTTTTTTTGTGTGTTGTTCGTTTTTGATTTCGTGAGAAAAGCTGCAATGTTCAATGATGCTAAGAGAGTGATGCCATGAAATGTGTTTCTTCAAGAGAGCATAAGGGAGACGATGTGTCTTGATTTCTTGTTAGAGCTCGGCTTGTTAGAGCTCGGCTTGAAGGTTGACGAGCTCGGTACGACTTGAAAAAGCGAGGAGATAGGGACTGAAATCAAATGCTCCGCTTTTACGAATGTCTTGTTCACGAGCAGTTTTTCCGAGCTGGTGTTAACTCTTAATGTGCTGTTTTGTTTTCCTTTTACGGATCGTGGAATGTTCACGAGCTGTTTTGGACAAAGTTCCAGATCGGGTGGCCAAGCTCAACTCACGGAGACGTCAATGTTATGTCTTCTGCTTCAAAATCAATCCGCCCATTCCTCTTCTCTTACTTTCTTCCTCTTCGTTAGATCGGCTTCTTTTGAGCGTGCTCAAGAAACCATTGGAGCTTCAACTCTTTCATCGCATGGGTTTGGGTTGTCATCCAAAATCAACCGAATATTATTCTTTTTGTTGTTAATCTCTTCTCTAGATAAATGTGAAGAACGAGCCGAGGAGACACGTCTCAAAAACGGAGTCGATGTCGACTAGGGTTTAGGGCTTCGAATTTGAATCTTTCTGTTTATATATGTTGGTGGCGATGGTAGCTGAAGATCAGTGGAACCGTTTGTCGAAGAGCTCGGAGAGGTCGTCATCTTTATTTTTGTATTATTATTATTTTTTTTGGTTCTTGTTGCCATGGGAAAAGTTGCAACATTCGATGATGCCACGAGAGAGTGAAGATGTCGTAAAGACTTTTTTTTTTATTTTTTTTTTGTTCTCGTTTTCTCCTCTCTTTTTTTTGATCGAGCTTGAGAGCTTGTACTTCTTGCTTGATTGTTGCCTCAGATAATCGCTGGGTCTAGCGTTGGATCCGTAATTGGTGGTGTTAACTTGTTTTGGACAAATTTTTTATCTGACTCTTCGATCTCTATGTGACTATGTCGTCCTCATGAGATGCCGGAGGTAGTCCCTTATTTTATGGTACGTTTCGTAAAAAGGTGACACCGAGTTTTGTCTTGAAAAAGCAAAGAGATCTGGACTCGAATCGAACGCTTCTTTCTTCTGATTTTTCTTCCATCACAAGCTCGTCCTGTTTCTTTTTGAAAAGCTTGAAAATTCGTTGTAGGAATTTCCTTCGATTTGAGCTTGGGAGCTCTTGTAGCAACTCGTTTTTTTTTTTTAGTTGGTATGTACGATATTACGATAGGCTTGATGATTGAGTGATAGTGGCCGAGCTCGGTAGTTCCATAGCAGATATCTTGAGAGAATAGTCTCGTATGACCAGCTCGGAATGATGGGTTGACGTAGCGACGTGCGAAGTTGGCGAACTTGGCTTGACGAGCTGTCAGAGCTAGTCATATGTGGCTGTCATAGAAGATGTGTTTTTCAATCACGTCGGGGTTGTTGAATTGGAAGAGCTGAGAACGTCTCCCTTTTTTTTGTTGCTTGTCCAGGAAGCAAAGTCTCCAAGCAGTATTTTTTTGAAGAGATTTGATGTCTCCTGTGTTTATTGTGCGTATGTTGATGGTGCGACGCTGATATCGTCTTGTGGACTGCTTGAAGGATGTGTGAGATTGTTGATATAGATGAAATCGAACGTTACGTTCTTCTGCCCGAGCTTCTTCCACGACAAGTTCGTCACCTCCCGAGCTTCTTCCATGACAAGTTCGTCACCTCCCGAGCTTCATACACGACAAGTTCGCCACCTCCCTAGCTTCATACACGACAAGTTCGCCACCTCCCGAGTTTCTTCATGACAAGTTCGTCACCACCCGATTTTCTTCCGGAACAATCTCGTACAGCCCGAACTTCCAGTACAGCCCGAGCTTCTTCATGACAAGTTCGTCTCCTCCCGAGCTTCTTCCATGACAAGTTCGTCAATGTGTTTTCCTTTTTTTTTTGGAGTTTGAGAGCTCGTTCGTCTCTCTTGCTCGAGGTCTCGTATCTCTTGATAATTTTGAACCTTGGTAGAAACTTGTATTAGCGAGCTTTGGTAACTCGTCGTTGTTGGGACTCGCTTATGATGGAATTGATAGAGAGCTTGGCATGAAGGAAGAGTGGGAGTTTCCCCACGTTCTCTAGAAGATGGAGCTCGTATGATGAGCTCGTCATCATTTTTTTTGTGTCACGTCGGGTCCTCGTTGCTGAGGCTGGGAATCAGACCTTGATTTAGGTCACAAGGTGATAATTATTTGCAGGATCTTCTGCCTTGGATTAATCATGCTGCAGCATCAAATTTTGTATTAAAAGTTGTACGTATAATAGAGAAATTATCTCATAATTGATAGTCGAAGCATCGGAGAGAGAATCTGATTCGATTCCACATACGATTGACCAAATCATCGAATATTAAAGTATGAGGTCAAACCAATAAGGTTCTGTAATAATAATAAATAGATCGGATCAGTAACACTTATCTCGATTAGTGATTTTCGAGAAAGGGGCAGGAATATAATAGCCGCATCCTCGTCGAATTTGTTGCAAGGCTGGAGCATCTCGTTTTGATAATTGTCGAGAAATTATCAAGCGAGTGGAGAATCTCGTTTTGAACTTTTGACTTTCCGAATTTGATAATTCTCTATTCCCCACAATCAGCGCCAATTGTAAGAACTCAAATTGCACTTTTAGAAGTATAACAAAGAGTTTTTGGGTTTAAGAGAATATCAAATCGGAGCTCGGAAATAAGAGGAAAATTAGGTCATAGGAAAAAAATGAACTAATTAGGGTTATTATTAAGTTATAGCTGAACCTTAAAGAAGAGACTGCCTACATACCCTTTAGAAGGGATCAAGTCATTCGTAGTTCGAGGGTTTACAAGATGATTTCTAGAGAGAATTAGGGTTTCTCCCTAAGTGGCGGTGTTCTTCAATTTCTGGATCCCTTTCTTCAATGAGTCGCGGCTCTATTTATAATAGATGGGAATCGGTTTAGACCGAGCTCCTTTTCGTTTTTAGAAAAAGGAAGAATTCCTATTCTTTCAGAGATTCTTCTTTATCTTTTCCTTTTTCCTCGGGATTTTTCTTTATCTCGGAAATTACATTTTCCGATAAGCTTCTAGGATTTTGATGGGCCGATCACAATTTATGAAAGGCTTTTTAGAGGGGTGCTAAACTCATCTCTAACAATTATAAGCCTTGTGATATCTCCGTACTTGTATCATTTTAGCATCTAGAAATGATATGAAACAAGAGAGAAAGTATTATGGCTCGGAAAATTTTCATAAGAGAAAATATGCATATCCAAGACATATATACCTTGAAAGTCTGCGCAAATATCTTCACATCCATGACCGTGGAGATACCGGGCAAAAAACCACAAATGCGACTTCTCCTCAATGAGACTATTGCTTCGTCAATATCCTTTAAACCAAAGTCGAGAAAAATATTTAACTTGGCATTGGACTCCATATTGTTTACTATAAAGCTTTCGAATATCCTATCATTGATTCCCAAACAACATCGTAGAGGAGTCAGAATAATCAATTACAATTTTGGGAATAGACTCTGATATGATTATGGATGAAATGCTTGAACCAGAGGAAGGAGAGCTTGAACCTGCGGATGCTTTTGCTCATACGAGAATGATATATGACAAGAGTAAAGACAAAGAAACTCAAAGAAGCATTACATGGTCTAGTTATTCAAATTCAAGACTAGATGGGCCGAATGGAGAAAGAAGAGAATCAAAACACGCTGGTGTTGATTCAAGTCCAAATCGATCACTAATGGGTTTGTGATCATTTGTACTCTTTTTCCTTATCCTTGGTTTTTCCCATTGGGTTTTTCAGGAAAGGTTTTAAGGATGCAAATGGATCACGAAGTTACTAAAGCCCATTTACATGCCTTAGGTGATTCCACAAGGCAAAACACGCAAACGGACTTGAAGAGTCATTCAAGTAGCCGAGGGGTTAAGCGTTTGTTCAATCAAAGAGTCATTCAAACTACTTCTCATCCACAAACGGATGGACAAACTGAAGTAGTTAATAGAACTTATCCATTTTTTTGCGTGCAATCATAAATAAAAACATTATGCTACTAATTACTCGCCATTTTAGATTGTTTATGGTTTTAATCCTTTGACCTTATTGGATTTAACTCCTTTACCATTGAGTGAGCGTATTAGTATGGATGGAAAGAAGAAGGCTGATCTTGTTAAGCAGATACATGAGAAGACACAACTTAACATAGAGAAAAGGACTGAGCAATATCGCAAGCAAGCTAACAAAGAAAGACGTGTGAAAGTCTTTGAGCCAGGAGAACTTGTTTGGATTCACTTGAGGAAAGTACGTTTTCCAGCTGAAAGGAAATCAAAATTGATGCCAGGAATCGATGGACCATTCAAAGTCTTAAAATGGATTAATGACAATGCTTACAAGATTGATCTTCAAGGTAAGTATACTGTGAACTCAAGCTTTAACGTTTCTGACTTAGTTCCTTATGTTGCAGATGAGCCAGATTTGAGGTCAAATCCTTTTCAAGAGGAGGGGGATGATATGATCATGGATGCAACACTTGAATGAGAGGAAGGAGAGCTTGAACCTGTGGATGTTTTGCTCACACCACAAGGATATATGACAAGAGAAAGGACAAAGAAACTCAAAGAAGCATTACATGGTCTATTTATTCAAGTTCAAGATCAAATGAGTCGAATGGAGAAAGAAGAGAATCAAAACACGCTGGTGTTGATTCAAGTCCAAATAGACCACTAATGGGTTTGGGATCATTTGTACTCTTTTTCCTTATCCTTGGTTTTTCCCATTAGGTTTTCCAGGAAAGGTTTTAGGGAGGCAAATGGATCACAAAGTTACTAAAGCCCATTTCCACAAGGCAAAATCCGCAAAAGGACTTGAAGGGTCGTCCAAGTAGCCGAGAGGTTAAGCGCCTGTTCAGTCAAAAAGTCATTCAAACATTTCTTTAATTCTAGTCTAAGTCTTTTCTCGATTTCACTTAGGAATTAAACACATATTTTCTGTCTTTATAATCTTTGTAATCTCATTTGATAAACACAACCATCTTTTTTTACTAAAATCTTTGAGAGTGATTCTCTGTTGTTCCTTGTGAACTTCTCGATCATTTGGTGCGTCACATCCAAACGATCAAACTGGTTTATCAAGTATTTTTCATCACACTTGTGTGACCATTCACCTTCTTTGTTTGTAATATTCGTTTTAAGCGAGTTTTGAGCTTAGAGTTTGATATACTCTAACATCTTACTCCACGAGTTCTATCAACAACGAATCCACCGCCTCGTTTCATCTGAATCGTCGTAAGTTTTGAACATAGGGTTTAATATACCTTATCATCTTGCTTCACGGATCAGTTGGAGTCAAGAATTATCAATCTACCACACCTCGAATGCATCCTTCTTAGGAAGAATCATATCAGACTCAGAATAATTGCCTCAGTTTAAAACCGTAAACTGTATCGATGAACAACGTATTTTTGCATAAAATTTGAAAGACCGGAATAATTATTTCAGTTTTACTTGAGGAATGGATTTACGTATATCTAATTGTTCGTATGAGTAGCCATTTTAGAGTTTTCTTCTCACTAGAGTCAGCATCAGCATATCCAACGAGTGCGACCTCACCATTAGCCACCTCACCATTAGCCATTGAATGTCAATGAACATTTTCTTTTATAACCAAATTACCTCAACTTTAAAGTGTGGTGATCATCAAAAATCCAACATATAAACGGTTTTTGTCTCGACACATAATAATTAATTCAGTGTGCTGTTTAAACTTTTAACTTATCATAACGCATAGAATAATCATTTCGAAACACACTGTTTTTTAAAACAGAAATATATACAGTCATTTGTGAAGCGATCCGGACCTGTCCCATTTAAATAAGTTTAAATGAATTGATTTGGCTACCTATGTCTTCAAAATGCACTTGCCTTTTCCGGTCACGTATCCCGAAAAAACTCTAGAGTTAAACGTGCTTATGCTGGAGTAGAATTACGATGGGTGACCTTCCGAGAAGTTCTCTGCGGAACCGTGTGAGTGAGGCCAAACACGGGGGAATGTCACCACCGAGAAAAATAATGCACCAACCGTCGGACAGAGACGGGGGCCCACAGCCCGCGAGATGTGCGGCTCCTCGCTGGTAGGGACGGTCGCGATGTTACAATTTGGTATCAGAGCCCAGGAAATGCCACTCCGATTCTGACCCGGAGGGTCAGTTCACAAAAATGTTTAAAAAAATAATAAAAAATAAGATATGTAAGAAAGTTTATGTGCGCAAATTAAAAAAAAAAAGTTTTCAAAGAGGTTTTAAATCACCAGCACAACTTGAACCTAGTTTCTGTTAGTAGTAGGTGAAGTTTGAAGCTTCTAAAGGAAGAGTTTATGTGGTGTTGCTTGAGTATGAGAGGAGTTCATCGTCGTGTCGTTGTTCTCTAAGTTTTAGTATGAGGTTTGTGAGGCAATTTTCCGTTGAATCAAAGGGAGTTAAGTGATGTGCAAGGGGTCTATGAAGAGATCTCGTTGCAAGGAAGCCAAAGAATTTGGCGGTGTTTGATGTTAGAGTGCAAAAGTTATTGTGTGTGTCCCAATGATCCGTTGGAAATTGCTCATATGTGTTAAGTCTTGAATCAAGAAATCAGTTTCGTGGTAGTAACTTCAAGAGGTCATGGACGGCTTGTGAGAAGTCCGATCGAGTTGAAATCTGGAGATGGTATTCGTGGTACTGCAGTCTTGAAAAATCATCGGTGGGATTGAAAAGTTAGCGGTTCGATGTAGAGTTAGTTCTGTTTATGTTGTTAAGACATCTAAAGGGGTTCTTTAAATGGTAAAGGTGGTCGTCGTGTTGCTAAAAAAGGTATGGGAAGAGGAGTTGTTGCAATTAGAGTTATCTAGTAGCAAGTTATACTTGTGTGTGGTACAAGTGGAGACAGGAAAAGGAAGTTAGTGGGGATGAAAACCCAATAAAAAGTTTTAGGAAAACGCTACGACTTATCGACATGGTAGGGAACCTTGAGTTGGAAGTTAACTGTGTATCAGAATTAGCGCAGCGGTAGTGGGGTGCAGCGTCATCCGCAAGATCAAAGAACCACAAAGGGCATGGTTACCATCGTTCGTCAGCATGGTTTTAGGGAAAATTGTCTGCTTGTCCGAAAGTCATCGTCGGAGTTGTAAGAAAAACGTGGAGGAGAATCTATTGGAGATAGAGGATCTCATTCAAGTTAGAGCCATAAGGAGGATGAGTGATTCGACTAAATGTTCTGCAAGGTAGCAGTTAGGACATTGGTCGTCCCTTTTGTTCATAATGCTAGGTATTGGTATAGATCGTTCTAAAAAAAAGATAGTATTTTATTCAACTCAAGCTGAAAATGGAATGTTGTGATGGACATTTCCGAAAAATGTCTGCTGGAAATTTAAACCACTCATCAAATTGTGTCGCTGACCCCAATGGAAATAAGCGGTGAAAGTGATCTATTTGTTGAATTTTTTTTTTTTTTTTTTTTTGAAGATGTTGGAGCTATGGTATCAAGGAGAAAGACATTGCAAGGTTTGGTTGAGAACTAAGTGGGGGAAAAGTAACCCATTGATTGGAGAGCGAAAATCATTTAAAACGAGTAAGTGATCTTCAGAGAATCTTGTCGTCATTAAAAGGTTTCATTAGAGAATTTTCGTCGTAGAATTCGGGACGAATTCCTATTAAGTGAGGAAGAATTGTAACGACCGGGTTTTTAAAATATGGACCAATTCTTTTTGTTTTTTAGGGCCTAATAGCTCATCTTGGTGTCTTTAGCGTGAAAGTTGATAATACACATAAGTGTGTATGCATCTCCCTCCTCGAGTAACCTAGCCGCCGAGAGAGAAAAGAAAGAGAGAGAAGAAGAGAAGGACAAGAGGAAGAGAGAAAGAGATCCGCCGTGAGGGAAAAGAGAGGTGAGGAGAAGAAGAGAGAAGGAGGAGAGCGTACCCGAGGAGAACGCCGCCATGACGGAACCACCGCTTCTATTCGCCGCCTCTGTCGATATGCTACTCCCAGTCACCACCGTCACCTGCAGGTAATTTCCGTGGTAAGCCGAATAGTCGTCATCGTCGCCTCCGTTTGCATCATCGTTATTGCCGTTGTTTAAGACGTAAGTTTCATCTCCCTCCATTGTTCTTTTTGTCGCCTCCGTAGAACCTAACCCTTATGTGAATAGTCATTTCCGTGATCGTAGCCGAGAGTTCAAGCCGTGAGCGTGAATGACAACTTCTCTTTTGCTTGGGCTGCAAGTAACCTATCTCAGGAAAACCTAAAGTCTCGTTCTGTCTCCTTTGCTGGTATCTGTCCGTTCATTTCCGTTCCGTCGTTAGGCAACTGTGAGGATGAATTCGAAGTGATCTATTTACTATATTTCGTAATCGCTAAGATTAGGATTAAACCGAGTAGTTTGATGCGTGTTAAAATATTATTATATATAAATTTTTATGATTTATGAGATAATTAATCATTGTGATATTATATTAATTCGTGGTAATATATATACGTATATATATATTTTTTTGGTGTTAACTATTGGATAATATAAATCGTGTTAATATATATATGTGTATATATAATTTTGGTGACTTATTTGATATTAAAATTATTGTCAAAAAGTACTAATGTGAAAGAGTCAAGAACCTAGATGTGGTTAAAGATGTTAAGATGGAATACGGTTGATTCTCGAGTTATAAAAATTGATCGCAGAAGTGCTATCTTTCGCGAGACGATAGAATGCGATTGCCATAAGGCACTAGTGGCGGGTGTATTCGCGGTTAAAATCACAAGTGGGACGGATTTTTCTCACTGTGTGATCCTTTTGTGTGTTGAGCTATGAGGACGGACCTTGCGTGGGGGGTCATAGTTCATTGTGGCGGGTGAATCCGCGGTTGAAATCACAAGTGAGACGGATTTATCCTCACTGTGTGATCCTCTTGTGTGTGCGTCTGTAGGACGTAGTGTGTGTTGTGCATAGCCGTATATAGGTTGGGTGGTACCGCTTAGCCCTCGTCTAGGCGTTCGTGGTATTGCATTTCGGAGTTGAACCGGTTCGAGTTCGTTCTCCTGGGTAATCCAAATTACTCATCCCCTCCCCCTTTCCCCCTTTTTTTGCAAGTTAATAGACAGAAGTGTCCGTTCAAGTCGAGTTGGTGGATTTTGTTCGAGGAACATCTTGTGATCGGGACAATTGGTGCAACATCGTTACCTTCGCCTATGTGGCTTAGAAACGAATGTCTAAATACGCCATCGTATTCGTGTGGCTGGCGAGCGGGTATTACGATTTGAATGATTAATTTAAAAAGGACCTTATGTTATGAACAATGTAACTCACCAGAATGATTAAAACTAACGTCTCGAAAATGAATATAAGGACTTTGGGTTTACAGTGAGCTTTTAGACTAGATCCGCAAAACAATTGGTAATCTTCGAAACTGCCTCTTAGTAGTCGAGTAGGTTATTTCGTTCCGTAATTTTCAACTTCTTGCTCGGTCGGTTCAGTTCCAAACTTCTAATGATTTTGTTTTTAGGATTTTCTCCTCTTCATTAGTCTCTTGCTTGAAATTAGACAATTGTTTATAATTAGAAGAGTTCTTATCCATTAGACCCTAATCTCACTACAACATGTGATCGATCCGCTATGTTGATTGACGTGGTGAGGAAACTAGAATTTAGATATTCATGTACTTGATGTTTTAGACTCTAAATGAAAAATTTAGCTACAATCATTGGTTTATTGTGTTTATTTTTTGTATCACAAGTCACTTGTCTTAGATAACTTTTTGTACAATCTCTTATTTTATATTTTTAAATATTGACAAAGTAACCAATAAATGCTAAGAAAAATTCACTTTTAAGTCAAATGTAAACAAATACACGCCTACTCTCCATGACATTTAACACATATACGGATAGCCTGCCAGAATTGACTATATAGTCAAGCAAATTTTGCATTGTTCCATTATGCTCTACCTACTCATTTTCACTACATACCAGGGGCTTTTCCGCACTACGCGGATTTGTTTTATTAACATTAGATTATTATTTAAGTTGTATAATTTTTTAACTTTCATTTGATATTTTAAATATAATATTTTATTTAAAATATAGTTTTCACGTGAGTTTATATATCTTGAATATTTTAATATGTCCGAAAAATATATTGTGATTTAACTAAAAAGTTTTACAAAGTTAATATGTCAAAATTAATTTTTAAGCTAAAACTTGAAATGTGTATCAAAACATATTGTTGTTCACCAACTTTTAAAATATTATTGAAATTATTTTTGTTTTAACTGAATTTGGTATATGATTGAACTCAACAACTATATGCTTTCTATCTCTTTAATCGAAAATAATTTTCATTTTAAATTGAAAACGAAAGAACTTATCAAACATATGATCACCAACTCAAACACCTCATTGGATATGTCAAAATTAAATTTTAAACTAAAATTTGAAATACGTATTGAAACTCATTGTTGTTCACCAGCTTTCAAAATATTATTAAAATTATTTTTGTTTTAACTAAATTCGGTATATGGTTGAACTCATAAACTTTAAGTTTTCTTTTTCTTTAATCGAAAAAAAATTTCATTTTAAATAGGAAATAAAATAACTTATCAAACATATAATCGCCAACTCAATCACATCATTGTTCTAATTAATTTTATTTCCTTTTATTCTTATAGTGTTCATGTAGTGTTCTTGTTTTTCATTAGTAGCCTAAAACACCACATATATTTTTTTCTCTTTCTCTAATCAAGAAAAAAATTTCATTTTAAATTGAAAACAAAATAACTTATCAAACTTATGATCGCAAACTCAAGTACCTCGTTGTTCTAATTAATTTTTGTTTTCTTTTATTCCGATCGTGTTCGTGTAGTATTTTTTTTTTAGCAGCCCCAAACCTCAAATATAAGTTTTCTATTTATTCAATCGAAAATAATTTTTTTATTTTAAATTGAAAACAAAATAACTTATCAAACATATGATCGCAACCTCAAGCACTTCATTGTTCTAATTATTTTTTGGTTCCTTTTATTCCGATCTAGTTCGTGTAGTATTTTTTTTTCTTTCATTAGCGGCCCAAGACTTCACAAATATGTTTTTTCTATCTTTAATCGAAAATAATTTTCATTTCAAATTGAAAACGAAATAACTTATCAAACATATGATCGCCAACTCAAGCCCCTCATTGTTCTAATTAATTTTTGAGTCCTTTTATTCTGATCGTGATCGTTTTTTATTTTCATTAGCAAGCCCAAACTTCACATATAAGTTTTCTCTTTCGTTAACCGAAAATAATTTTTTATTTTAATTGAAAACGAAATAACTTATCAAACATATGATCGCCAACTAAGACACCTCACGTTCTAATTAATTTTTGTTTCCTTTTATTCGGATAGTGTTCGTGTAATGTTTTTTTCCATTAGCATTCTCAAACTCCACATATAAAACGAAATAACTTATCAAACATATGATCGCCAACTCAAGCACTTCATTGTTCTAATTAATTTTTAGTTCATTTTAATCTGATCGAGTTCGTGTAGTAATTTTTTTTCTTTCATTAGGATCCCCACACTTGAAAAATATGTTTTATCTTTTTTTAATTGAAAATTTTTTTTCATTTTAAATTAAAAACGAAATAATTTATCAAATATATGATCGCCAACTCAAGAACCTCATCGTTCTAATTAGTTTTTGTTCTCTTTTATTCTAATCGTGTAGTGTCTTTCTTTTTTTTCATTTGCAACTTCAAATAAAAAAAATTATATATACTAATAGATTATTATTATCATTAGCGAGGTAATACCGATTTACAAAAAGAAGAAGTATGTAGAATTTTTTAGAACTTAGAAGGCGTATAAGCTTCCTTTGCATTTAGCATATAATTAAATTTGGACATTTTTCTTACATTACACATATGTTTTAATGAACCTTTGATAATTATATTAACAATATATATTAGATTATTTTCATATGAGCTTTTTAACACTAAAAAACCATATTAGGTTTGCTGACGTGGCGAGTTTATGGATTTTTTATTATTATAAATATTTAGTTTTTATTTAAGTTAGATTGATTTTTAATTTTAATTTGTTAGCTTAGGTCTAATAAAGTTTTCTAGAAATTAAAGAAGAGGAATTTTAAAAATGCTGATGTGACAGAAGGAGAGAATGGTTTTAAAAAGCTGATGTGGATAGCTTATGGAGCCCCAAAATAACTCATAAGTTTTTTTTTTCTTCTTATTTTTTTGATTTTAATATTTTTTTTTTCTTTTTCTTCTTCCTTTCCCTTTCCCCAATTGAGGCTTTGTTTAAAATACATCACAATGAAAACACTAAGAATAAGAAAATACATACTTAACATAGGAAAAATAGTAAGAAACATATGTGAAGCAATCGAGTTGACCAACGAACCGTAACCGGAACCGGAACCGGAACTGGAGAGAATGAGAAGCTTACAACTGGATAAATCTGAACCAAGTGTAGAGAAAGGTTTTTGAATCCACTGAAGACGAGGGAGGAGCAGCTGGCGCAATAGGGGTTGTTCTTCGATCTAAACCCAATAACTTTGCCCGAAGCGTAAGCTGAATCTCTTTAAGCACAACGTGAGGAAGCCTACTGACTGAATTATTCAACCGAGCATTTTGCTCTTTCCACAAAGCATAAATATCCGTTTGAAGCAATAGCTTACATATCGCTTTCAGCTTTGCATTTGTAGAAGAAGATTGAGTCCATTAAACAATGTCTTCTAACAAAATCGGCGGAGAGAGATCTCTATGAGTAAAGAAAGAAGCTAAAACCTCATTAGAATAACTGCACCCAAAAAACAGATGTGATCAAGTTTCGATGCCATTACTGCATAGCAAGCACTGCGACGGGACGTTTAAACCCCATGATCGCAATCTGTCCTTTGTTGGTATTCTGTCACGGAGAATCACCCAAAGAAGGAAGGCATGTTTCAGAATTCTTTGCTTAAACCAAATGAGCTAAATCAACTCACCGATGGGAGGGAAGGGTGCAGAGAAACCCAAGTCTTAGAAGACGAGAATATCCCAGGAGGGTTTCCTAATGAGTTCCTCCACAAAAAGAAGTCAGAATGAGAGGAGTTCGCTGCAGCAACAGGTAAACATGCACAAAGAAGGACAATAATGAAAGGAATGTCCTGGAGATCATACTTGTATACACTCTGATATAGTTGTGAAGTCGAGACAAGACTATCATGTGATGCTGGGTAATTATAATGCTTTGCTAGAAGCCGCTTATAACTTATGAGTTGTGAACTCATTGCCAACATCATATGATCCTATAGGGTCACACACCTAAGCAAACTGGATAACGAATACTGGAAATGATCATTAAAGTAATGATCTCATCAATGTGTGATTGTCACACGTTGATATAGAGTTTATATGAAGGTGTCGATCGACACACCTATTGGTGTCGATCGACACCACTCGGGATTAATGATACCGGGTTTAAATTAATGACTGAATTTAAACCGGTTAATCCGATGGTTTATGGGATTTCATGCTTGACTCCTATATATACAAGTCAGAGCCACGAAATCAGATAAGCAACTTGCCCTAGCCGTCAAGTAAGAAACTCAGAAGCTCCCAGAGGCACTAGCATCCCTGATCCAGTCTTGTGTGCGTGTGGACTAGATATAGAGGCGCAGCATCTGAGGCGCTCCAGATCTCGTTTTACCTACTCATTCCGCTGCTAATCACCAGGTAAATCTCTGATCTGAGGACATAGATTCAATAAGCATGATCTTGTGGCAATAGGAATTTGACAGTCTTAAAGAGCTAAAACCCACCAAATTCCTTCAAATAATTGGGTGTCTTCCTCTTGGTAACAACCATTGCCCAGCTGACACTGCCTTAGAAACTAAAGCCAGAGAAGAAATCCCAGATACTCGTGGACCATTCGGTCCCATGATATCGATTAGAGGACCCAGACTGGTCCAATCATCATGTCAGCACCGAGTTCCCCGACCGAACTTGACAAGTGAGATAAGGACGAACTAAATTCCAACGTTTCATAAGTCTTCGCCAAATCCAGCTACCGGAATGCTGGAAATCGGTAATCCAAAATAATATGCCATTGATGATCTGGTTTTGAACCCAAGCTACCCAGAGTGACCCGTTAGAAGCAAACAACAGCCAAATCAATTTCAAACCATAGACTTGGTTCGAATATGCTAGCCTTCGCAGCCCCAATCCTCCAAGCTCATTTGTACTACAAACCGAACCCACACAATCTTTGCTCCTCTTGCTGAATTTGAAGCTCCACTCCAAAGAAAAACATTACAAATCTTCTCTAGAATCTCTATGCATCTCTTTGGTAAAGGAAATATTGAAGCCCAAAAGTTAAACATACTGTAAAGCACAGACTAAATGAGCTGAAGCTTTCCTGCAAAAGACAGTTGCTTCACAGTCCAAGAAAAAACATGAGCCAGCACCTTGTATACTAGCGGTTGACAATCTTGCGGTCTAAACTTGTGAGGGAGAAGAGGAAGGCCAAGATAACGCTCATGCAAAGATCGTTGAGTCAGACCGAACTCAGACGCCAAATCCCAAGACAAGGATAACTGATTTCCATCAAGGAAAAGGCAGGATTTCCTTAGGCTTAAAACCAAACCTGAAGTCGTTTGAAAGGAGGATATAATGTCTAGAATTGCAGCCAAAGAGCATCTTGAGCCATATCATCCGCAAAACTCAGATGAGTAATGAGAGGATAAAAACAAGCCGGGTGAGGCTTGAATTGATCATCTCTTACCGCTTGATCTAGCATCTTTGATAAAATATCCATTGCAAAAACAAAGAAAGTTGAGGCTATCGGATCACCTTGCCGCAAACCTTTCTTCCCTGGGAAAAACCCACCAATTCTCCATTGAGAGCCACTGAATAATGAAGAGCGGTGATGCATAATCTAATCCAAGTGATGAAAACCTTTGGAAGCTCAAATGCTTCTAAGATATTTATAATGAAGCTCCAATCGACATTATCATATGCTTTTGTAATGTCTATATGCAAACACCCTCGTGAAATAGGACCCGTTTGTGGAAATCTGCTACAAGCTTCGAAGCTAGCAAGACATTTTCGCACAATAACCTACCCTTACAAACCCCACTTGGTTTCTTTGCACATCAAGAGGTGAAATGGATTTTCAGCGAGACCCAATTATCCGCGAGATAACCTTGTATACCATATTACAAAGAGATATTGGACGAAAATCTGCTAGTTTTGCTGCACCAGTGATTTTCCGGATCAAGGAGATAACTGTTGAGTTGAGCTGCCGAAACATTGAAGGCTTAACAAAAAAATCCTTTACTGCACAGATCAGGTCTCCACCAACCAATTCCCAAGAAGAAGTGAAATACTCTACTGAAAACCCATCTGGATCTGATGCCTTGTTATTTGGAACAGCAAAAACAGTAGCACGAATCTCCTCATTAGACGGTATCAGAGCTAACTGAGTAGATAAGAAACTGCCGCTTCTGAAAGGGTGAATTCTTTGAATTCTTTGGAAGCACCAAGAAGATCTTCGTAGTAACTTACCACCATTTCTTTCATTAGAGTGGGATTTGAGACTTTAATATCAGCATCATCTCGTAAGAAGTGAATCACATATCTCGAGAAATTTGCCAAAACTTAGTTATGATAAAACCCTGTGTTTGCATCACCATGAGTAAACCATCTAACACCAGATTTTTTCATGAAAAAAGATTACTCGGCTGCTGCCAGAAACAACCAAGAGACTCTAGCCGAATTCTCTTCCTCAAAGAGCGCCTGAGATGGGTTTGTGAGAACTCTCCTTTGAATATCCTCCAATCTTTCAAAAGCTTCCTTAGTACGAAGTTGAATATTGTTAAAGCTTTTGCGATTTAAGGTCTTGCAACACAGCTTAGCTGATCGTAGTCTCTAATTTAGAGAGAACATTGGATTCATTGGGATAACAGAGCACTGCCACGCTGTTCGCATTAAAGCCTCATAATCTGGGTGAGAAAAAAACAACTTGAAATAGATGATCCTTGTCTGCCTTCTTCCAGCCTCATTATTCATGGATATTAAACAAGGTGAATGATCAGAGGATCCAGGAGCATCAAAGTAAGCATAAGAATCCGGAAATTTCTCCAGCCAAGACTCATTTATTAGTGCTCCATCCAACTTCCTAGCTTTTGCATTGATCGGACTCTTGTTTGTCCATTTGAATTGACATCCCCTGAAAGCAAGATCGAAAACTCCACTAGAATCGAGGCACTCTTGAAACTCTCTCATACCTTGCAAACAAACCGCAGATGGAGAGAGAGAATAGATTTCTGAACTTGATAAAATTAGATTGAAGTCCCCCATCAATATGCAAGGAGATTGTTGCAGCAAGGAAGAAGAAGCTAAGTATTTGATAATATTCCAAAGTGGTAGTCTTTCTTCACGCAGATTCATGATGGGGTCTAAATAGTCATCCGAATTGGAGGATTTCTTTGAGGACTCGTCTACCTTTGAATTTGTAGGACCCTAAGCTGCAAGTGCATCCAACGAAAATAAACTACTCATACATGAAAGAAGGAGTAGAAAACGTGATAGATGAATGCATAACTTGTATAAATCGATGAGAAACAAAGAGGGTTCAAGAAATCAATCTCCCTTGAAGAACAAAGTGAAACAGCGAATAGAAGATTCGCGGCCACCGAAAGAGTTTCGTAACTTAGAGAATTTTCGCGATGCCTAAAAAAAACCCTAAACAACGAGTATATTGATAAACAGGATTTTTAACCGGTTTGATAATCAAAACCTAAAGGTCTTTTTGCAGTTGTAGTACTTTAGGTGTCAATCCAACCTTGGGGTGAAAGCTACTAAGATTACAAGAGTTCTATGAAGCTAAGCAAAATTCAGGTTAATTGGGGAAGAATTCTAAAACAATTACTTGCGGATATTAAATAGACATGAAAATAATTTTAAAATCCCTACAAGAGAGTTATACAACTACTAGATGACAATTAAACAATATAACAACCGATCTAATAATTTAATATCTTCAAAAGGTAAAACCGGATTAATAAAACAGATTTGATGGTGAGTAGCAAGATATTATAAAAACTATTTATAAAAAATGAAACGACTACAAAAATCAACTCTAGACAGTAAAATAAGACTCTAAGCAATTTCTAAAATATTAAAAAGAGCAAGAACACAATTCTACAAATTTATGAAACTATATTGCATAAATAAACTATTTAATAAACAATTTGAATAGAGATAAATAAACACAAGCTAGAGGAAAATGGTTTTTGGTTTTAAAATGTTAAAAACAGATTCAAGGTTGGGAATCATTCTTAAGAAGGTTGAAAATTCGATCTTGGGGTTTGAAAACATATTTTTACTCTTTTTAGTTAATTCTCTAAACCTTAAGAAACCAAAATAGAATTATCCATGATGTGTGGTATAATTCCTTTCTTCACCCTTTCCTCCTAACCCATGATGTTTGGTGGAAAGAAAAGGTGAAGAACATTAAGAATGGATCTTAAAAGAAATGGTTTAACTAGCTCCCTAAGCATCCATGATGTGTGGGAAAGGATGAGCTAGTCTCTTGGATTTGGTTTTAAGGGATTTCCTAAGTCTTGTTAGGATAAGGAAATCCCTAGATTAAAGAGATCTCCAAGGAGAATCTCTAGACCTTAAAACCCCCAAATCCAAGAAGAGATTTAAAATAAAGCACAAGATAAACACAAACCAAGATTTTAGTTTCCAACCTCCTTAATCATCCCAACCTCAAACCTTAAGCGGTTTACTCACAAATCATGTTCTTACCTCTTTTAAACATAAGTTTAGAGTTAAGGAACATGATCTATGGGGTTGAGAAGAAAAACTTGAAATTAGAAATATTTAAATACTTGCTATAATAAAAACACAAGAGATTTTTACAAAGAAAACAATAAGTATTAAGAAGAAATACCTGACATTAGAATTAGAAATAAAATTGAATATTAATTAAAAACACAAAAGATTTTTCACAAAGAGTTAATCAAGAATTTAGAAGAAAGACTTGACATTAGAATAACTTAAATAAGATATATATATAATAAAAATAAGAGTTTTTAAGAAACTAAATAGTAAGAACTATAGAACTCAAGAACACTAAGAAAACTTACAAGAACACTAAGAAGACTTTTGAAAGAGAGAATATAAGACTTGATTAAAAACTTGAATGAAAACTGAATGATTTTTTACAAGCACATAAACACTCTTTATATAGAGTTTTAAACATGGCTCTTAGCCTAAAAAGAGGGGTCAAGGGGCAAGAGTCAAGAGGCAAGAGACAAGGGGCAAGAGACAGAAAATATGTCTACCACTTTCACTAAAGCATAAACACTTTTCTGGGTCAACTTCCGTCGATTCGAGTAGTCCAGTCGAACTTTTAGTCGATCTACACTTTGATCGAGTCAGTTTGGTCGATCTCTGACTAGATCAGTGTTTGGTTCGGGTCGTCAGTCGATCATAAACTCGATTTGATTTGGATCGAATCATCTTGGTCAATTGTCTAGTCGATCACACCTTGATCGTGTGAGTGTGGTCGATCATACGGTCGATCTTGTCTTCAGATCGAGTCATTCTGCTCGATCGGCCAGTCGATCTCGGCTTCTTTGGTTTTGTCCGAGTTTTCCCTTGATTCCCGCCTACTCCTAGGTTCTTCTTTCGTCTTCTTCTTAATGCTCAGCATCCATCACAGCCTCAAGTACTCAAAACAACCTGAAAAAGATGTAAATATGCAAGAAACCATGCAAAAGCTAATGCAAAGTGTTCTAGGACTTAAAATGGAACAAATGATGCAAATTAGTCTATTATGAATGATGTATGCATGAAAAACCTATTCTAAATGCAAGCTAAATATGCGAAATATATGAGTATATCAACTCCTCCAAACTTGCCTTTTGATTGCCCTCAAGCAAACAAAATTCAAGCTAGGAAGAGATGGTTAAAAATGGGGGCTCAAATCCAAAAGTGTTTTTCAAAAGTATCAATTCAAAGGTCCTTGTTCTCAGCTCTAGAATGCAGAACACAAAATCTACTCAAAAGAACTTAGCCATATTCATCACAAATTGAAATTCAAATCATGACTTGTTTATTCCAAGCAATCCAAGAATCAAAACTTTTAACATTCATTAAGAGCTCCAAACCGTGAATTGATAGGGCTCTAGTTTTACCCAAATAATCAACTACTGCAAGTGCACAACAATGCAGTTGAAGTATAAGGGGTATCGAATCCTCAGGGAAGTTTAAGCTACTCTTATGGTTTCTAGGTTTAGATTATGCTAGGCGATTAATTTAAAGTATTCTAAAGCAATGCAGAAATAAGTAAACGATTTTATAAAGCGATGTAAGTTCAGAGACAAAGGCGCTAGGCAAGGATAATTATCAGGTTTGAATCCAAGAATGCAGAATCTAAGTTTATTAGGGATTTTATTAAGAACCGTCTAGAACTCGAAACTCTAAGGTAAAACCAATCAACTCTCGTTGCAGAAGTTATCTATGCCTAAATCCCTAAATTCCAAATCTCTTTGCGAATTTAAATAATTAAGGCAAGCAATAAAAACAGGTTCGATTTGTTCACAAATTACCTAAACCAAATCTCTTTGTGAATAGATAATTTGCTCACCTATGATTAGTTCAAGTTATTAATAATGCTCTCGCATCTATTAAACAACCTAAGATTTGATTTCTAAGTGATCAATTCAGAGAATCAAGTTAAGCACAAATCAAGGTGAAGATCCAATTGATTTCCCTAATAATTCTAGTGATTCTACAAACTCTTCATCAAACCCTAAATCACCCTAACCTAACTAGCAAACTGTTCAGACATAATAATGCAAACACAAAACATGGCTGAATAATTTTGCATAAAAGAATAGAGAATGATACAGGGGTTCGAAATCTGGCTCAGATGAGTTAGAATTGTCTCCCCAAAAGCTCAGGATCAATCTCTCTCTAAGTCTCAAAAACAGAAAATAATGATAAGATAATTGGCTAAACAATGCCTGAAGACTATTTATAGTAGGGGATTTTTCGTCTAGGGGCAGACTTGTAATTCCTCAGAACTTGAGTGATTTCCTTTTTCTGATGGAATTGGGGAACTTTGGCCGACCTTCCTTGGTGTCGATCGACACTGACCCAGTTCGTAAATCCAGCCTCTTGACTTCATCACTTCGGCTGCTTCTCCAAAATGCTCCAAAACGTTCCAGTTTCTTCCATTTAGCTCCAAATGCTCTCCATCCTGTAAAGACTCTAAAAGACTCCAAAACTAGCAAAAGACTCTATAAAAACACTTATATCATGGCTTAAAAATGGGTAAAAACCATGATATATCAACTCCCCCAGACTTAGCCTTTGCTTGCCCTCAAGCAAAACGGAAACTTAGACTGAAGTAGAAGTTTGAAAACAGGAACTTCCAGGTACTTTTTCAAAACGCCACATTGATTAACACTTCTTGAATCCACATGATATTAGAGCCAACCTTAGGAAATGTTCAATGTACTTACCACAAGCTTAGCAATCTCCCAGTTCAAATCCAGATCCTTTCCTTGGTAACACATTCGAACTCTAACATTGGTAATGCCATAGAACTTTTCTGATTCTTTTCCCTTCCTTAGTACCAAAACAAGATATTCTCATGCAGCTCCCCTATTTTCTCTTCCCTTAGTCAACTTCTGCCCATTTTCAGGGTGTTCTAAGATCTTTTCATTGACTCTTTTTATTCTTTTTGGGATCTTTGGAATAGTGCTACTCTTTGCTTGTGTTCCTTGTGAGGAGACGTGTTCAAGAGCATTACTAATATTGTTCCTTGTGAGGAGACATGCTCATAACAAGGCACTATTCCAGACTTAGACTATTTTTCTTTCTTTTCTTTTCTCTTAAGGGAAGATCAAGGAGAGACTGCAATTGCCTATCTGTTCGGACTGAAAGAGGAATCAAGTTCTGCGCATACCTAGTTCTTATAAGGGGATCTGAACTCGCCCTGTTAGACTGATTCCACTTGTAGCTTTCTACTTAGCAAGTCCTGCAATCAACTCTTATAACAATGGTTCTTCAATTGGTAACTTTATGTGGTTAGTTCCTAGAAAAACTGAAAGTTCCAACTAATTTTGACTCAATAAAACAGATTTTGAAAACTTTTGACTCAAGACTCAACTGACTCTCAAAACAAAACACAAAATTAGCAACCACCTCCCCCAGACTTGAATAACACTGTCCCCAGTGTTACTAAGAATGAGTTTGGATAGAAAAAATTCATACCAAATTGTTGCAATAAAGAGAAAAAAATCGGATTCTTACCTGACTTCTGCGTGTAGCGTCGATCGACACAGATTGTATCGATCGATGCTGTGTCTGAAGGTGGTGTCGATCGACACAGATGGTGTCGATCGACACTCTGTCCGTAGACTGTTGTTAGAAGTCTTCCAAGCTGTTAGAAAACTCAACAAAAGGTTAAAAGCACAAGATAATCCAATAAGCTCAATAACTGCAACAAGTTTGAAACAAGGTATTTAATCAAATCAAACAAAATGCAGACTCAAGTGAAAAGAAAAACTGACTCAAAGTACTAAAAAGAAAAAGGATGAGAAAGTCACTCGTCGTCATCATCATGTGGTGGAGAGGAACGTGGTGGCGTAGGTGGTCGAACGCAGGTAGACACAGATGCAATGGCGTTCCAGATGGCCTGGAAGCTCTGAACCACGTATCGCTGGAAAGCAGCCTGCTCCATAGGAATCTCAGGAGCGTCTGGAAGGTGATGCGGTCCAATAGGCTCTAAAGTAGCCGGTGCTCTGCGTCTAGATGGTCGTGGAGGATCCGCAGCTGTGCGTGATGAAGTACCTCTGCGTCTGGCAACGGGGGCATCCCTGAGCTTGGTCGGACTAGGCTGAAATGCTAGGCACCCTGGGTTGCTGGTAATGTGAGTGATGTCTCTGTCAGGTAGCTGAATCAAACGCTGCACTCTCTGCTCGTCGCTGAATGCCCACAGTCTCTCTCCGGTCACCCAGTGAGTCCTCTTCAGGTACTCCATATCCACCAAGGCACGCGATGTAACAATGGAACATGTAGAAGTGTCTATCCCGCAGTGCTGGAAGATGGGTGTAAGAAGACTCCCTATGGTCTCTGGCTTCAGCTTCGTCCCGCTGAAAGGCTTCGTCTTCAAGGAAGCCAAATGATGAGCAAATACCGCGCCAAGGTTCGCGCTAACTAGCGCGTTATCATCCTCATAGATCTCAGACCAGAGACCTCGATAGAGCAGCACCAACTCAGACACTCGCATTTTCCCTGGCTCGTGCTTACAGAGAAGTATAGTGGAGAACAATCAAACCAAATAGCGCAGAGTAGGATGACGAATGTATGTGTGAGTGGAGGTCTTAGAATCATACCTCCCATTCCCGAAGTGCGACCAGAAGTCCTGGTTATCTGGAAGCTGAGTCTGAAGAGAGACCCCAGTGGCATGCTCATCTGCGAATCCATAGATCCCACAGAGGTCTGGAAGGGAAATGCGGTATCGGATTCCGCGGATGAGGAAGGTCAATGTTGATCTTGTTCCAGTAGTAGACCCTGGCTGTGGCAATGAACTGGCGGACTAGGTCTGGATAGAGATCGAACTGCTTCGTCGCTATGGTGCCCATCCCAATTCTGCTTATCAAGGACAAAATGTCATCCTTGATTCCTAGCGCGCTCATCATCTTCTCACATTGACACAAGACTCGAAAGGTGATTCAAGTAAAGTCTCTTTGAAACCTTTGCTTAGAAGCTAGAGGTGGTTGAATGACTTGTGGTTTGATAGTCAGGTTGAAGCTTGATGACCACAAACTCCAAGGGTTAGACTCTTCTAGCTCAAGGGCTAATCCTCACAAGAGCTTAGGAGATTCTACACGAAATTCTTCAAGCTTGATTCCACAAACACAATAAGAGAATTCGCAGGAACATATTTGATTCAAAAGATAGACTTTTCTTTGAAACAAAATAATACTTTGATTGATTAAAAACTTGGTGAAATGAGAATACAATGTAGATGAGCTTTTATAATACTCAGAAAATATGAAAATAAACGGTAACTAAATTAAAAGAAAAGCAACAAAGATGGGATTTGTTCTTGACTCTATTTTCCTAGCCGTTAGGCTTTAATGGTCTTGATTTGGTCTTGGGGGGAAAGGGCTTGATCCATGGAGCTACTCTGGGGTATCTGGGACGCTCAAGATCCTCTAGAGATGATGTAGGGACGAGATTAGCTGGTGAATGATAGGTTTGGTCTTGCTTTCCATTAGAAACCGTGTAGCTGTTTCCAAGTAAGGAAAGCCCCTTTTTGGCTTGATCTTCTTTGACTTCTGATATTGAGGAACGGTTAAGGACTTGATCTGGTGTAGCATAGCTCATGTAGACTCCTGTGGATGTAAAAAGGGTCGAATATAATGTCTTAGCTAGACATATATCCGTAGTTTCCTTATATGACTTGGCGGGTGCATATCTTGGCCGGTTTCGTGGTTTTGGCGGATTGAATTGATCTCCTTGGGTTAATGTTGACTTGAGTTGAACCAGGGACGGTTTGTGGGTCTCCTTAGCTTCAATAGGTGATGAAAGTTGGTCGTATAATATGTTTGTATAACATATATACGAGCTTTCCTTAAACGGCTCCCTTGGTATCTCCTTTGGTTTAAAGCTGATTTCTTTGATTCTGAATGGAATCTGACTTGGTTTAGCTTGGTTAAGGCGTGCTTCTGGCCTTATAGAATGATGTCGTTTTG
>JAHZTW010000001.1:482707701-482739993 GCA_020283515.1 Alliaria petiolata | reverse complement strand
TGAATGGAATCTGACTTGGTTTAGCTTGGTTAAGGCGTGCTTCTGGCCTTATAGAATGATGTCGTTTTGTTATAAGCTCCTTAGCTTCTTCAGACACAGCTACAAGTCCTCCTTCCTTCTCAGCTTCAAGCTTAGCTCCATCCTCTCTAGCTCCAAGTTTCCTCGCTTTGTTAATTCCTGATGTATAAGCATCCATGCTTACATCACACATGCAAAACGAGTTGGAGCGATCTCCACTCGCAGACACGCATTGTAGAATAGAGTGTCGTAATCATCCCATGACTCGCTGATGTCTCTGTAAGTGCACGCGTCCTTTGCCACCTTTGCAGCTGGTGACTCGTCCCATCGTCTTGTAACACGAACCTTCACCTTTTCAGGTTTAGGCCATGGAGGGAGAGCCGGAATTGCCTCGTCATTTGCAGTTCCTGAGGCTTCAGCATCTGTTTCCCGTGGTCTCTTAGTCATACGAGCCATCTGCAATGAAAAGAAAAACCAAAATCAACATCCAAAGTCCAACAAACGAAACGCAATGTTTCTGTAATGACCAAAATCAACATCCAAAGTCCAACAAACGAAACGCAATGTTTCTGTAATGATCGGGTGTCGATCGACACAAAGGGTGTCGATCGACACCAGGTATGAAACTTCATAATTTCGCTAAATCTCGAGTTTCAACCCAAATTCAGAAACAATTGACAGGTTACACATGCCCAACATCGTGAATCAACCAAGTTCTAACCATAAAACCCAGGAAAAACTCCAAAATTCGCAACATGCATCATTAATTTCCAAAATTCGAAAATTTCAAATTGTGCAATTTAGAGGGTGAAAATCGGTTGGGTAATGGTTCTAATCATGATATACAACCTAAATGAGCATCATTCAAACAATAAATTAAGCCAAATAGGGCGGATTCGAAAATTTTCACCTTAGGGTTGAAATCAAAATTGGGAGATTTGAAGAACATACCTTGACAGATCGAATGAATGGATAATGGAATGTGAAAGAGGGGTAAAATCCGCACGGATTAGAGCAAAGAAACGCTCAATTTGGTTAAGAAACGAAGAAGTTGCGATTTTGGGAAAAAACTCTCAAGGCTCGCGACTTTGAAAAATATGAGAAAGATGAAGAAAATTTCGGGTTTTGAAGACTTACCCGGAACCGTGATTGGTGTCGATCGACACAGTAGGTGTCGATCGACACTGATCGTGGTGATGCCTTCTATTTTTTTTTTATAAAGCCAAAATTAAATAATTAGTAAAACCAAATTCAAAATGTAAAGAAAACTTACCTAACAGTGGGTTGCCTCCCACTCAGCGCTCGTTTAACGTCAATAGCTTGACTGTGCTTGCGTGATTTAGGCGTTGGGTGCATCATCCAAAGACACAATGTGTCCGTCTGGAATCTCGGCTTGAGCCCAATAGTGTTTCACCCTTTGCCCATTCACAGTAAACTCTTCTCCTTTGGCGTTCGTCAGGATAATTGCTCCATATGGTCTAACTTCTTTGATTGTGAAGGGACCTCACCAACGTGAACGCAATTTACCACGAAACAATTGCAAACGAGAGTTGTATAGAAGTACCTGGTCATTTGGCTCGAATTGTCTGGAGATGATCTTCTTATCATGAAATGCTTTAGTTCTCTCTTTGTAGAGCTTTGAGTTCTCATAAGCATGATAACGAAGTTCATCCAATTCGTGGAGCTGAAGTAGGCGCCTTTCTGCAGCAGGCTTCAAGTCGAAATTCATCTTCTTGATAGCCCAATGCGCCTTGTGTTCCAACTCAACTGGATGATGGCAAGCTTTGCCATAGAGCAGCTGGAAGGGTGTAGTTCCCAAAGGCGTTTTGTATGCAGTCCTGTAGGCCCAAAGTGCATCATCTAACTTTGTTGCCCAATCCTTCCTTGTCTTGCCTACTGTCTTCTCCAGAGTTTGCTTGATTTACCTGTTGGAGACTTCCACTTGTCCACTCGTTTGGGGATGATAAGGGGTCGCGACGCGATGCTGAACACCATGTTTCTTTAGCAGCTTGTCGAACACCTTGTTGATAAAGTGAGATCCACCATCACTAATGACAATCCGAGGCACTCCGAATCTTGGAAAAATGATGGTCTGGAACATCTTGAGAACTACTGCAGCATCATTGGTCTTAGAAGCGATTGCTTCCACCCACTTAGAGACATAATCCACAGCCACCAAGATGTATTGCATTCCGAATGATGGAGGAAAGGGACCCATGAAGTCAATACCCCAACAATCAAAGACCTCAACTTCAAGGATGAAGTTCTGTGGCATCTCATTCCGCTTACTGATCTTTCCTCTTCTTTGACAAACATCACACTGCATGATGAAGAGCTGCGCATCCTTGAACATAGTAGGCCACCAAAAGCCTGCTTGAAGAACCTTGGACACCGTCTTGAATGTAGCAAAGTGTCCAGCATACTCTGAACCATGACAATGGAACAGGACATCACGAACCTCATTCTCTGCAATGCATCTTCTGTAAACATTGTCTGAACAATGCTTATATAAGTGTGGCTCATCCCAATAGTACCTTCTAAGTTCCCTCATGAACTTCTTCTTCTCATATCCTTTGAGATGGTTAGGCTCAATGTCTGCAGCAAGGTAGTTCACAATATCAGCATACCATGGTCGAGTTGTATCTTGAACAGCAAAGATTGGTTGCAGAAACACATCATCTAAGAGCTTGCGAACTGAAGCACGCGTAGGGTGTCGATCGACACAGGTGGTGTCGATCGACACTCGGGCACAGGAGTTGTCGTTCTTCGATTCGGACGGGGTGTCGATCGACACTCCCCTAGTGTCGATCGACACTAAGCGTATCTGGTCCGAGATCATGCCTTTCAAGCGACTCTCAATAAGATATATGTTCTCCTCAGGTAGAAAGTCATCAATGGGCACATCATCTTCAATTCTGATCCTTGAAAGATGATCAGCTACTCCGTTTTCAACTCCTTTCTTGTCTTTGACCTCTATGTCGAACTCTTGAAGAAGTAGAATCCATCTTAGCAACCTTGGCTTTGCATCCTTCTTCTGCATCAAGTACTTCAATGCAGAATGGTCAGTGTGAACAATCACCTTCGAGCCAACAAGGTACTGCCGAAATTTCTCAAAGGCAAATACCACAGCTAACAATTCCTTCTCCGTAGTCGCATAGTTCTTCTGAGCATCATCCAAAGTCCTGCTGGCATAATAGATGGCATGAAGTTTCTTGTCCTTCTTCTGTCCTAATACCGCACCCACTGCGAAATCACTGGCGTCACACATCACCTCGAAAGGTAGATCCCAGTCTTGTGGTTGCACAATTGGAGCACTCACTAATGCTTGCTTGATCTGTTCAAAGGCTGAAAGACATTCTGAAGTGAACTCGAATTTCACATCTTTGCACAGAAGAGCAGTGAGTGGCCTTGCAATCTTGCTGAAATCTTTGATGAATCTTCTGTAGAATCCAGCATGTCCTAGAAAACTCCTTACTGACTTCACAGAATCTGGTGCCTGTAGTGTTGTCATGACCTCTATCTTGGCGCGATCCACTGCAATGCCTTCTGCTGAAACCTTATGTCCAAGTACAATCCCATCTGTGACCATGAAGTGACACTTTTCCCAGTTCAGAATCAAGTGCTTCTCTTCACATCGCTGCAACACTGCGCATAGGTTGTCCAGACAGTCTTTGAAGGATGACCCATAAACAGAGAAGTCATCCATAAAGACCTCCATGAACCTCTCAATCATGTCCGTGAAGATCGCCATCATACACCTCTGAAAAGTCGCAGGAGCATTACAAAGTCCAAATGGCATCCTGCGATATGCAAATGTACCATAAGGACATGTAAAGGTGGTCTTCTCCTGATCATCTAGATGGATCAGAATCTGGAAGAATCCTGAATAGCCATCCAAGAAACAGTAGTACGGATAATTTGCCAATCTCTCAAGCATCTGGTCGATGAACGGTAAAAGAAAGTGATCCTTCCTGGTCGCGGCATTCAGCTTCCTGTAGTCTATGCACATCCTGTGTCCAGTCACAGTCCTTGTAGGAATCAGCTCGTTCTTCTCATTCTTCACCACTGTGACTCCTCCTTTCTTAGGAACCACGTGAACCGGACTGGCCCAAGTGCTATCCGAAATGGGATAGATGATCCCTACTTCCAAGAGCTTCATGATCTCCTTCTTGACAATTTCTTTTAGGTTCGGATTTAGCCTCCTTTGGTGTTCAATTGGCGACTTGGTCTCATCCTCAAGGTGAATCCGATGCATGCATAAGTCTGGTGAGATACCTGAAATGTCATCAAGAGAATAGCCAAGAGCTTTGCGATATTTGCGCAGCTTGCTTAGCAACAACGTGAGCTCTGCATTGTTCAAAGAAGCATTAACAATTACAGGATATGTGGAATTAGGACCAAGAAATGCGTACCTTAGCCCGGCAGGGAGCTGTTTAATCTCGACTTTAGGTGCCTTAGCCTCACTCCAATCAGTGAGTGTGGCTTTTGTTGTTGTGCGTGTAGGGTGTCGATCGACACTCCAAGGTGTCGATCGACACAAGTCTTCAGCGGCGACTAGTTGCATCACTTGCTCGCTTGCATCCAACATCTTTGCATATCCAGCGGCTGCATCGTCCAAGCACTTATTGTCCTTTGTAGAAGTGGTCAATGCACGTTCCAGAGGGTTTGTAGGGTGGTCCTCCTGGAATATTTCTTCAGGAAGGTTGTTGAGTGAATCGACAAAGAAGGTTTGTCCATCAATAGTTGGCCTCTTCATCAGCTTCTCCATGTCGAAATTCATCACCAAATCTCCAAGGTTCAGTGCGATCCTGCCCTTCCTCACGTCAATGATCGCTCCAGCTGTAGCCAAGAATGGTCTACCAAGTATGAGAGGGTCTTTGGGTTCCTCATCATATGCCAAAACCACGAAGTCTGTGGGAATCAAGCAATCTCCCACTTTGATAGGAACATCTTCCAAAACACCTTCAGGAATTCTGACGGATCGATCAGCAAGTACTAGGGAGATTCTTGTGGCCTTGAAATATGTCATGTCCAGCCTTAAAGCAACTGAAAGAGGCATCAAGTTGACACTTGATCCTAAATCACACAAAGATCTTCCGAACTTGTTTGAAAAGATGGAGCAGTCAAGAACAAAGCTTCCCAGATCGGAGAGTTTCTCTGGAAGTCTGTTCTGAATGACAGCACTAACTTGCTCCGATATCATCATTATGCTTTCCTCCATGTCCATGTTGCTTGTCATCATCCACTTCAGGTATCTCTTTATCACTGGAGTAGTTCTAATGGCATCCATCAAAGGGATTTCAACCACTAGTCTATCCATGATAGCCTTGCATCTAGCGTCCAGCAGCTCCTTCTTAGACTTCTTTGTCACTACGGGGAAAGGGATCTTCGGTTTGTAGACCCTTTCTTCAGCAACAATCTTGGTTTTAGCTCGATCTGGTTCTGTCTGTTGTGGGTGTCGATCAACACTCATCGTAGAAGGTGTTTCCTTCGCGTCTGGTGCAGCTTCTGGATCGTCTTTCTCTTCTTCGGGTGTCGATCGACACTGGGGTGTGTCGATCGACGCTGGGTCCGCAACATCTTCTAAATCTTCAATTTCCTCAATGTTAAGCCCCCTCTTCTGGACAGGCTGAAGGTTCTTCCCACTCCTCAATGTGACAACATTCACTTGGCGTTTCGGATTGGTATCCGTCTTCCCTGGAAGGAATCCCTCTTGCCTGCTAACAGCTTCTGCAGTCTGAGCTACTTGAACATCCAGCTTCTTCATATGAGAACTCAAGCTCTCAATCTTCCCATTCAGGTCCTGGTACAGTGAATCCATCTTGCCATTGAAATTCACTGTAAGCTTCTGCTGTCCGTCCAAGATCTGCTCTAGCATTGCCTCCATTTTGTTGTCTTGAGGAGGAGGCTTCTGGTATGAAGAATTTCCATAGCTCCTAGTGTAGTTGCTGTTCTAAATTGGGGGTTTCGGCGTGTAACCAGAAGAGTTTTGATTTCCTGTGAAGGAACTCTTCTGATAATTTCCAGTGAAGTTCTTGTTTCCCTGTTGGTTCCCATAGCGCTGACCCTGAAATCCACCTCTGTTGATGTAGTTCACATCCTCTTCTTCACAGTCTGGCTCTGGTTCGAATGACTCCACCTCATTGGCAAAATGGACTTGCTTCTTCCCCACCAAGAGATTGCGTACGTTGTCCAACTTCCTGTTGACTTCAGCGATTTGGTTTCCTCTAGCTTTTCCTGCGCTTTGTCTTCTCTCGAAGTCGGCGTTTTTGGTGCTGTTACTAGAAGCCAAATTGTCAATGAGCTCTATCGCATCTTCTGGAATCCTTGTGTTGAAGTTGCCATTGCTTGCAGCGTCCTAGGCCATTTGGTACCTCTAATCAATCCCTCGGTAAAAGATACCGATAAGTTGTGGTTTGCTAAAACCGTGATGTGGACAGTCCCTCTGGTAAGCCTTGAATCACACCCATGAAGCCTTGAATGCTTCAGCAGGTCCTTGGGAGAATGTAGTGATCTTCATCCGCAGGTCCTCGGATTTTGCATAATAAAAGAAGTTGCATAAGAATGCATTCTTTGTTTCTTCCCAAGTGTTTAAGGATCCTGGATCAAGCTGCTTCAGCCAGTAAGACGCATCGCCTGCAAGCGAGTAAGGAAAAAGCTTGCAGAAAATGTAGTCGTAGGTCACTCCATTGGCCTTGATGCTTGATGCGAGGTCCTCGAATCTTTCAATATGGTCCATAGGGTGCTCACTGGGAAGACCATGAAAGAGATGCTGAGCCACTAAAGTGTAATAAGCGGGCTTCAGCTCAAAGTCATTCCTCTGGAATGCAGGAGGACGGATCGCAGCTCTATTGGCATAGAACTGGTCTGGGCGGTTGTACTCGCCTAGTGTTCTTCCACGTCCAGCTTCTGCAGCTTCGACGATGATGGCGCCAGCCTCATCAAGTCTCTGTCCTTGGGCGTTCCTTCTGTTGCCCTGCAGGTCAACAAAGTCGCCAGCCTCGTTGCGTATCATGATTACAGGTTCAGCCATCTCTGTCTGCGCAAGGTGTCGATCGATACGCAGTGTGTCGATCGATGCTGGTTGAGGACGGTGTCGATCGACGCCTGGTGTGTCGATCGATGCTCGTGCAGACTTGCGGTTCGTACGTTCGAGACGGTTGATTTCCTGGTTCAAAGTGACTAGTTCTTCTTCCTTGTTGCTCCTGGTACTGGGCATGCACCTGAAACAAAAGATAGAGAACTAAATCAGTAACAAAAATAAAACAAAAACCTAGACAGAATCCTAATACTAGATCCCGTTAGGTAGCTATTACTTCCCCGGCAACGGCGCCAAAAACTTGATAGGGCTCAGGTTTTACCCAAATAATCAACTACTGCAAGTGCACAGCAATGCAGTTGAAGTATAAGGGGTATCGAATCCTCAGGGAAGTTAAAGCTACACTTATGGTTTCTAGGTTTAGATTATGCTAGGCGATTAATTTAAAGTATTCTAAAGCAATGCAGAAATAAGTAAACGATTTTATAAAGCGATGTAAGTTCAGAGACAAAGGCGCTAGGCAAGGATAATTATCAGGTTTGAATCCAAGAATGCAGAATCTAAGTTTATTAGGGATTTTATTAAGAACCGTCTAGAACTCGAAACTCTAAGTTAAAACCAATCAACTCTCGTTGCAGAAGTTATCTATGCCTAAATCCCTAAATTCCAAATCTCTTTGCGAATTTAAACAATTAAGGCAAGCAATAAGAACAGGTTCGATTTGTTCACAAATTACCTAAACCAAATCTCTTTGTGAATAGATAATTTGCTCACCTATGATTAGTTCAAGTTATTAATAATGCTCTCGCATCTATTAAACAACCTAAGATTTGATTTCTAAGTGATCAATTCAGAGAATCAAGTTAAGCACAAATCAAGGTGAAGATCCAATTGATTTCCCTAATAATTCTAGTGATTCTACAAACTCTTCATCAAACCCTAAATCACCCTAACCTAACTAGCAAACTACTCAGACATAATAATGCAATCACAAAACATGGCTGAATATTTTGTAGTTTTTTTTTTCCATTGGCAAGAAATTTATAGTTGGATTCGATGATCTAGATACAATTGTGCGTGATATCGAGGTGCCATAACGGGAAGAAAACTGGGAGCATAGGCCGTGACAAGGGTGGAATCCAAGTATAGGCCAGTTTGAAAGACCATACCCTCGGATATCGAGCAATGATTACGGTCTAAAGCCGTTGTTGAAACACAAACTGGCTTCTACATCGGGTTCATCCCGTAATTGTCACTCAGATAAAGGCATACCAATCTGATAACACACTTCGCAAGGCGATATCGGACTCGTATAACGGACACAGTCTGATGTGACCTGAGGTACTATCTATCCTCCTTGACCTAACTCCCATTGCATTACTGAAATTTTGGTTGCCTCCTTTTGAGCTTTTATTACACAGCGACTGTGTAATTTAGGTTTGGGGGAGGGTCGTGTATATAACCGTGTGTTTCGTCCTCTTATTTTCCATTTTCCATCCTTAGAGTCACATGCATAAGAAGCCCAAATTTGTTTTTGCGTTTAGCTGCATATTCATCTTAGGATTGAGTCTACATACATGCATTTAGGATTCCTAGCATCTGCATAGAACGTAAAGTATAATGAATTCTTGTAAGTAGCCATCTTTAAGTCATGAAGTTAATGCTTTAGTTCCTATTTGTTTGATGCATTATGAATTAGACCGAACTTAAGGCAGCACCGCATTTGTAATTCATCCTGTAAAATTCGGTCTTAGTTAATGCGTTGTGATTTGAACCTTTTCCCTCATGAACTTGAACCGTTAACATTAAAAATTTAATTATCTTGTTCATGCTTGTTTTCAACTCACATATTTCACTTGGACTTTCTTTCCCTTTTACCACCCTTTTTACTAGTCCAAGTACCAGATCACACCCAAAATCTTAACCTTGCATGAAACCATAAACACTTTTGTGAGAGTATGTGAGGCCTTTGCATATATTTTCGAATCTTCTTAGGAAAAAAGTGTTGGGTTTAGGCTGACAAGGTTAGAGTCTCATGTAGACGTTGGCTCACAACTCGAGTCATCACTAGGTTAGGTGGTTTAAAACTAGAACGGCTTGACACCGATATGATAGGGCGATATCTCTGGGTAGACTAGGAAGGGAGAGTTCTTAACGTTCTTCTGAGGAAGGAGAAGGAAAGTTAAAGGGAATTCACTGAGTCCGATGGGGACACGTATCAAGAGATGGCGGCAACAAATAAGGCTCGAAAAAAAAAAAAAAAGGCTGTTCCAAAAGAAGCAAAGAAGGCCAAATCATCAAAGTCAAAACCGGCCAACAACACCAAAGGTAAAACACAAGGAACGCCAACAAGGAGTCAAAAAGCCGAAACCGATCTCCAACAAGGAAGAAGTTCCCCAAAGCTGACCAGGAAAGGTAAAATTGAGCAGGAATAACGAGTATAAGGTGAAATGCCAAAGAAAAGGGGTAGCCTAGGAAGGGAAAGATTAGACTAGGGTAGAAAACAAAATAGGTGTGTGGGTAGATGAGAATTTATCCTTGTATGAATCTATTAGTTTTTACCCTTAGCATTTTGCATTAATAAGATTCTCTTTATGAGTGATCCCATTTAAACACTTAACCCGTTCAGACCACGAGTTCATCTTTAGCTCGTTACCTGACCCTGGACCAAGTGAGTTGATTGATAAGCATGAATAGGATCCACGCTTTAAAATTTCTAATAAATGCTAAAGGGAATTGGGAATTTGAATGTGTATCTAGGTTGAGATTGATTTTGCTTGATGATGTGATGAATGTGGCTAAGGCTTTTTGAGTAAGTAGAGTTCGGTCTACATCCTAGAAACCTGAACTTAGACATTGACTTGATCTCTTTTAAATGGCGTTTTGGATTCAAACTTACATTCTCTCTTTCAAACCTCACCCCTTCGGTTGGCTTTTGCTCGAGGACAAGCAAAAAGGAAAGTTTGAGGGTGTTGATACTTCTATATATTTCATGATATTAAGCATGCATTCTTAGCAATTTATTGCTTATTTGGGCATATTTTAGTTCGTTAATCACCCGTTTGAATTCATCATAGGATTAACACGCATGAGAATAGAATTAGGGTCATTCGGACATCTTTTCAGTCCTTATCAGGTGCATTCTGGAGTAAGATCATTCAAGGATACCAAGACACCACGAACCACCAAAGCATTGGGGGCCAATCACAACCATGAGGCCGATGCTGGTGAAGGGCAACGTCTCATCACTGATATTTGTCGTCCGAGATGAAGATTCCACCATGCTCCCCAAAGAACAATTTATCAAAGAAAGATAACGTGGCGCCCCCGAGACGGCCAACAAGTTACGAGCTGCGTAACGATGAGATCCCGATATTTGTACCCGATATAGGAGTCATTCGAAGAGCTTGAAGATTCAGCATATCGGCCTTTCAAAACGGCTTGATCCCGTGATGTACTAGAAGACAACATATTTTTCTTTATGCCTTGGATCCGCGACTCCTATGTTTTTCTTATTGATACTCACTTTGTCTCTCTGTTTTCGGTCATCTTCTCCAAGAGAAAAAGAACCATTTTTGTTTTGCTTTAAGCTTGTATTTTTAGGAAATCTTGTTCTTGCTCGTCTTAAATCATGTTGATCGTTCTTTCTTTAAGAGGATTAACGGCTTCCATGACAAATAGCGAGTAGTTCATCTCGGTTTTAGGGATGAGGTTAGGGTAGATATGCTAAAGGTTCAATCTTTGATGCTTATCTATGCTTAAAACATCTTACTCCTTTCTTATTTGATTCTCATATTGCTTAGTCATCTTCGCTATTTGATTTATGCCTTAAGCTTCCTCAAACAAACGCCATGTTTGATGGATTGCGAGAACAAATCTCATAAGAGATCCGCTCATCCTAGCTTAAGGGATTAGATGTATAGGAAGCGTTTTATCATAAATAGAGTTGTTTATTCTTGCTTGCTTTTCTCATGGATCACTACGCGGGAGCGAGGTTAGGTCGTGTGTTAGCAAAGTGATTTATACTACGACGGTGGATTTATCTAGTTCCTGAAGTCTATGCTGAAGGATTAGCCTTTATGGTAGTGAACTTTTGCATCAAGGAGCAACCTTTACCATGTTTACTCTTAAACACCTTGTCCCTTGAGCCGCTTCTTATCTTATTTTGCAAGCTTGCCGCGTTATTTGATATTTTCCCTCTTCTTTTGCTAGATGAAGTTTATGTTTTTAGCTTTCTATCATTGTGACACTCAAGTTGATAGATTTCCTCTCTAAAGCCTTTAGATCTCTCCTAACTTGTACAAGAACCCATGAATGCAATATCTTGAATCTTCCCATCGGATTGATAAGATCCATAACCTATACTACATCCGGTTATAAGTAGTGGGTCATTGACCAAGTAGCACATAAAAAACCTGCTTATCACATCACGAATTTCTCTAAGTTACAAAACTCTTTTTCTCTATCGGTGGCCGCGAATCTTTTATTCGCGGTTTCACTTTGTTCTTCAAGAGAGATTGATTTCTTTTTGAACCCTCTTTACTTCTCATCGACTTATACAAGTTATGCATTCATCAATCATGTTTTCTACTCCTTCTTTCATGTTTGAGTAGTTTATTTTCGTTGGGTATTCTTTAAGGGGATCTATGGGAAATTTCATTAACTGTTCATAAAACGATCGTTTAGGCTGTAGATTAGGGTTTTCTTTCTTATCAAACTTGTTCTTATTGCATGAGTCTAGCGTCATGAACTAGATGTCTGATTCTAGGATCTTTGAAAACCATTAACCTGCTCAATTTCAGATCTGAACCTAGTTTGTTGAAGTGTAACGCTTATGGGATGCTTATGCATACCTAAGAAGAAGTCGTGAATGTTTATTGTCCCGCTCATTACTGCATATTTGCCTACGACGCAGGATACGGCAATATACCTGTGAAGTTTGCATAACATAGATCGATATTGCTTGTTAGAGTTAGGTCGTTAAAACAAGTGATTTCAGTTTAGGGAAAATCGCCTAGTCTCGTTTGTCTGAACTTTTGAGAGTTTGATTTCTAGTGAGAACCCTATAGGTTTCCTGAGAAGATCTCAAACGTGTTTCCCCAATCTGCTTTACAACTCGAGATTTACGCACTTCAATATTTACTTTTTCTGCAATGCTCACCTGATTTCCTTTTTACAAGCACTTAAGTTAATTTTCTTTTTCCCGTTGGTTATAGGATTGATTGACAACCTCTTCTATATAAGACGTTACTCTGCTTTCTCTCTTTCTGCAAAAATCGTGACACTTACCCCAAAACCTCAGTTCCTGCGTCTTTGCTTTCCCTGATTCTCTGTTTTGCAGTTGACCTCCTCCCTGTGGTTCGTTACCCTAAGTACTACAACGTACGCTGTGCACTTGCAGCTTAGGGTCCTACAAATTCAAAGCTCGACGAGTGCCCAAAAAAATACTCCAATCTCGGACGACTATTTAGACCAAATCAATACACATGCAGTGTCCGGTTATGGTTCGTGTGGGAATAAGTTCATTAGTGTCACTTTTAACCACATTTATACCTCCCTTCTTTGGCACAACGTGCACGTGTGAAACCCATCGGTTGTCCGATATCAGGTAGATCACACCAGCATCAAGCAGTTTTAAAATTTCCTTTTTTACATCATCTTTCAGGTTAGGGTTTAGCCGTCTTTGATGCTCAATAGAGGCCATTGACTCGTCCTCAAGATGAATTATATGTGTGCAAAAAGTAGGAGAGATGGCTCTCCTAAACTTTTTATTTCTTTGAGAAGGGAGGTCAATTCATCCTCAGCTTCTCCACTGGCTTCTACTCTCTTGACCAAAGCCATTCTATGCCTTCCATGCTCCAGGTCCACGGGGAACTCGTCGTCTTCAACGATTCTCCGTGAATCGAGTTTCATAACATAGGCTTCACTCTCTTGACCAAAGCCATTTTATGTGGTCGTGCTCCCCTTTCTCCTTTGTCAAACCACCAGGAGGGGGTCTTGTAATGACAATTCTTCAAATAGTTCATCATTGAACTTATCCAATTTATCCACCCAAAAGACTTGCCTTGTATAGTAGGTTTCTTCATCATGTCTCTTATGTCAAACTTGTGGATGATGTCCTTCCCCAGGTTAAGCTCAAACTTTCTATTCTTGACATTGATCACTGCCCCAGCCGTGGCTAGGAATGGCCTCCTAAGGATCAAAGGATCTCTCATTTCTTCGTCTATTTCAAGGACCACGAAATCGGTTGGTACTTTGATATTGTCATTACGAATGGGAACGTCTTCAAGCAAGCCTTTGGGTAGTCTCACCGATCGATCCACCCATATCAGTGATATTCGGCTTGGCTTGTAGCTTGTGAAACCGAGTCTTTTGGCTTTGGAGAGTGGCATGAGGCTCACGCTTTCTCCTAAGTCACAAAACAATCTTTAAGTAGATCAGAATGGTCGATCAAAACTCCAGACAGACATGTGTTTGCTAAAATAGCTGTATCTTCTGAACCGCTGACCATAATGACTTTAAATCACCACAGAACAAAAGGTATCTCAATTATATATGACTTTTATGAAGAACTCCGTGGCTAAATCGGAATGCAAACATTTCGTTCGGCTCGATCATTCTCCTGCTTGGTCTGTGTCGGGGTGTGTATCCCGATCTGGCTGCCTGATATGAGAATCAAGTGTTGCTCATTCACCCTGCCTGGTTCATATCGGGCATCACAACCCGATACACCTTGCCGATATGCTATCCCGAAATATCCTGCATGGTCTGTATCGGGCACCACATCCCGATACACCATCTCGATATGGAACCAGACATTTTCTTCTTTATATCTACTTGCTAAAATCGCCCTATATCTCTATCCGCTGATCGTAATGACATGAAACCACCACCAAAAGAAATATGATTCAATTACTGATATGCTCTCAAATTTACCCTAGAGCTACTCTCTCAAATTAAGAGATCACTGTAGTATTTTAGGGATCGAATCCACATGGAAGGGATAATCACACAACAAATTTCTAATTTCGAATTAAGCTAAGTGAGAATGTAAAAGTAAAAGACAGAAAGCAAATTAAACGTTTAGTAAATTCAGGAGACAAAAGCTAGGTTCAGGGAAATTCTCAGGTGAATCCTAATTTTATATCTAGACAGAATGTTAGGAATTATGAAGATCCGTTCTTGAACTTGAATCACTAATGTAAAATCAACCAACTCTCGCTGCGAAGATTATCTATGTTTAAACCCTAGAATTCCAAATCTCTTTGCAAATCCTATCGATTCAAACAAGCATTATTAACAGGTTCAATTGTTCACAAAATCCTAAACCAAATCTCTTTGTGAATAGGTATTTTGCTCATCTAACATTAGTTCAGGTAATTAATAATACTCTCGCATCTAATAATTAACCTAAGATCAGATTTTAGGTCATGAAGCTAAAATCAGCATTAAACACAAATCCAGATGAAGAACTCTAAAGATTTTATCCTAACAATTCAATTCGACCTAACAGTTCATCAACCACATTTGGAAAACTCTAAACATAACTAGCAAACTACTCAAACATGATTAATGAAACGGAAATCATAATTTGAATAGAAAGCATGAAAGAAATGAAAAGAAGAAATAAAGGGGTTCAAAATCTCTCAAGAACAGAGTATAGGATCTATCTCCCCAAAAGCTCTCTAAAATATCTCTCTAAAATAATGTGTGTTGGGTTTAGGCTGACAAGGTTAGAGTCTCATGTAGACGTTGGCTCACAACTCGAGTCATCACTAGGTTAGGTGGTTTAAAACTAGAACGGCTTGACACCGATATGATAGGCCGATATCTCTGGGTAGACTAGGAAGGGAGAGTTCTTAACGTTCTTCTGAGGAAGGAGAAGGAAAGTTAAAGGGAATTTACTGAGTCTGATGGGGACACGTATCAAGAGATGGCGGCAACAAATAAGGCTCGAAACAAAAAGAAGAAAAGGCTGTTCCAAAAGAAGCAAAGAAGGCCAAATCATCAAAGTCAAAACGGGCAACAACACCAAAGGTAAAACACAAGGAACGCCAACAAGGAGCAAAAAAGCCGAAACCGATCTCCAACAAGGAAGAAGTTCCCCAAAGCTGACCAGGAAAGGTAAAATTGAGGAGGAATAAGGAGTATAAGGAGAAATGCCAAAGAAAAGGGGTAGGCTAGGAAGGGACAGATTAGACTAGGGTAGAAAACAAAATAGGTGTGTGGGTAGATGAGAATTTATCCTTGTATGCATCTATTAGTTTTTACTCTTAGCATTTTGCATTAAGAAGATTCCCTTTATGAGTGGTCCCATTTAAACACTTAACCCGTTCGCACCACGAGTTCATCTTTAGCTCGTTACCTGACCCTGAACCAAGTGAGTTGATTGATAAGCATGAATTGGATCCACGCTTTAAAATTTCTAATAAATGCTAAAGAGAATTGAGAATTTGAATGTGTATCTAGGTTGAGTTTGATTTTGCTTGATGATGTGATGAATGTGGCTAAGGCTTTTTGAGTAAGTAGAGTTCGGTCTACATCCTAGAAACCTGAACTTAGACATTGACTTGATCTCTTTTAAATGGCGTTTTGGATTCAAACGATCGCAGTCTATATAGACGTGTTTTTGTCGATATAGTGATATATCTATATTTTGCATCATATTATCACCCATTTAGTGTAAGTTTCTCATCATCTAAGAGTATATATAAGCATCATTGTGTTGCATTTTGATCATTTAGAGTCTAAGGTGTCTTTGCATAGTACTTTCATATTTGTTGCATTTGGAGTGTTCCTCAGGTACATTTGGAGCTAAAGAAACCATTTGGAGCTTTGGGGATGAGTCGGGATCGAAGAAGAGTCGAAACACAGCTTGACAGAAGTTGGCTGTCGCCACCTCGGTTTGGCAAACCGAGGTGAAACCAACAGAGTTCACCTCGGTTTGGTCACCTCGGTTTGGCAAACCGAGGTGAAGCCACCAGAGTTTATCTCGGTTTGGAGCCCATCGGTTTGGCAAACCGATGCGGTCTCTTTTTTAAGCCAAAACCGGGTCAATACCCGGTTTGTTCCGGGTTGACCCGGTCCGATCACTATTCACTATAAATACATTTTAGACCTAATTTTATGCCTCAACTTTTATTCTCTTGTTCTTAGCTTAAACTTTTTGCTATTTTGGGAGAAATCCTTTGTTTATGCTTGAATCTTGAGTTTAATGCAATATCTTTCTTAGATTTCTTGTTTTATCTTTCCCTAATCATGTTTAGCTTATCTTTCACCTTCGATTTGATGGGCTTAGCTATGATTAGTGAGTAGTTCCTTAGGAACTTGGGGATGGGTTAGATTTAGGGTTTTCTAATGGGTTAATCTTGCAATCTAGGACAGATTCTTTCATTCTCTCTTCTTATTAAGTGATTCCTAATGCCAAATAGCTAATCTTTGCTATTTTGGATCATAAGCATTTCATACACCCACCAAGTGTTTGATGAAATGCTTGAACCAACTTAATAAGAGATTTACATTCCTAGCCTAAGATATTAGTTGCCCAGGGTGTTTATCATGCCATTTAGACTTGTAATTAATGCTTGCTAATCAATCTAATGCTAAAACATCATTAGTTCATTAGGGTGATTAGGAAAGGGATTAGTGCCAAACATCATGGATTAGTCTTTATTAAGTGTTCTAGGCATAGAGAAGGCTTGATTAGTTGCTTAAATGATTGCAAGGTTGTCCATTTGATTGCCCAAATCAATGATTCCATCCCTAGGTTTCGTTTTAGTTAATTTGATAATCTTGCTTAGTAGTTAATTTCTTGTTTAGTGCTTCATTAGTGGTAATTAAGGCTTAGCTTCATATTATTGCTCTTGTAGTGTCTCTTTTAGTTTGTGTTTTGTTTTTAATTGTTGCTTGTTACTTGAATTTGCCAATTTAGCTTAGCTTAAACCAAACTTTGTATTCTTATTGAATCATCTCCCAAAATGGATTGATATCTCAAGTATTGCAATGATATGAGCAATTGAGAAATTGCTTGCAAGAGATAAAAACTCTTGTTTCAATTTGGCGCCGTTGCCATATTGGGATTGTTTGATCATTAAGATTTGAGTTTAGTTTGAGACTAAGTAATCCTTTTGTGTTTATTGACCATTTCCTTTTCTAGATTTCAGTTTACCTTGGATGCACCTAAGATCACAAGGAGACAACAACTTCCAAGGCTTTCAAGAGATTGATCAGTTGGAAAGGGTTGCTAGGATTGCAAGAAGGGAGGCTGCAAGGTTAGAAAGGTTGAGAATGGAAGAACAACAAAGAGATCAACACCCTCCACCAATGGCGCATGCAAACCAAGCTCATAATGGAAATGAGCAAGCTCCAAGGGGCAATGGAAACCCCTTGCATGCGCCTAGACAAGGGAGAACCATTGGGGCTGGTGATGCTCCAAATATTCACCAAAATAGATATGGTATTCAACCTCCACCGGTTCACAACAACACCTTTGAAGTGAAGCCAGCTTTCATCTCCATGGTTCAACAAGACAAGTTCCATGGTTTGCCTATGGAGGATCCCCTTGATCACTTGGATAACTTTGATAGAGTTTGTGGGTTGTTCAAGATGAATGGTGTGAGTGAGGATGCTTTCAAGCTAAGACTCTTTCCCTTCTCTCTTGGGGATAGAGCAAGGCAATGGGAGAAAAACTTGCCCCAAGGAACAATCACATCTTGGGATGAATGCAAGAAGGCTTTCTTATCTAAGTTCTTCTCCAACTCAAGGACGGCCAAGTTGAGGAATGAGATCTCTAGCTTCACTCAAAAGAACAATGAGTCTTTTAATGAAGCATGGGATAGGTTCAAGGGCTACACAATGCAATGCCCTCATCATGGCTTCACACAAGAGTCTCTACTAAGCACTCTCTATAGAGGAGTTCTCCCAAAGATTCGAATGCTTCTTGATACCGCAAGTAATGGGAACTTCTTAGGCAAAGAAGTAGAAGATGGTTTGGAGCTTGTAGAGAATCTTGCCTTGAGTGATGGTAATTACAATGAAGACTATGATAGAGCTCCAAGGGGAGGTGAATATGAATCTCACAAGAAAGAAATGAAGTCTCTACATGACAAGATGGACATGCTCATGTCTTCCAATCAAAGGCATGTACATTTTGTTAGTGAGTACCAAGAAGATTGTGATGATCAAGTTAAGGCTCAAGAGTGTGAAGAAGTGGTCAATTTCGTGGGTGGCCAAGGAGGCTACAACAACTACTCCAACAACAACTATAAGGGGAATAACAACCTCTCTTATAGAAGTACTAATGTAGCCAACCCCGGAGACCAAGTCTACCCTCCACAAGCTACTCAAAACAAACCTTTTGTGCCTTACAACAATCAACAAACGGGTTATGCACCAAGGTCTAACTACCAAGGAGGAAACCAAGGCAACTATAATGGTCAAAAGTACAATGCTCCACCTGGTTTTCCTCAACCTTCACAAGGTCCTCCACAAGACAATGTTCAGCTCATGCTTCAACAAATAATTCAAGGTCAAGCTCAAAATGATGCTAATATGGGAAAGAAGATTGCTGAGATCAACACAAGGATGGATTCTTCACTCAATGAGCTTGCAACTCAAATAGGAGGTCTTCAACAAAAGTTCAAGCAACTTGATAACAAGGGCAAGGCTTCTAGCTCCAATTCTCAAGGCACTTTCCCCGGTAAGCCCGAAGCTAACCCAAAAGAGTATTGCAATGCTATCTCCACTATTGATGAAGATGAGTATGAGATAGTTGTGCTAGAGTTTGAGCAACTATTCGAAGCTCCTTATGATACATCTACATTCAATGAGGACATTGAAGTTCAAGATGGGGAGGTGGTTATTGAAAATGACTCCATGGTTGTTGCTACAGAAATGGGTAAAGAAGTGTTTGATGAACCCAAGACTTCTACAAAGGCAAGAGTTGAGGAGGATGTAAGAGAAGTGGCTAAGAAGAGTGAAGGAGGAGCTTGTGATCCCCTTATCTATAAGCCACCACTCCCATATCCTGAGCGGATTTTGACTAAGGCACAAAAGAAAGTGCTCTCAAGCTTTAGAGGAAGTATGGAGAAAGTTGGTGCACCTTTGCCCAAGGGGGAGAGTTTGTTTCAGGTCAAGGATAAAATAATGTTCATCAAAGACTTGCTAGCTAATAGGGAGGAGGTAGAAGAGCTGATGGAAAGCCTTGATCCACCAAGCACAATAAAGGATGAGCCTAAGACTATTCCAAAGCTTGGTAATCCCGGAAAAATTTTGATTTCTTGCTCTCTTGGGAATTTGAAGATTGATGAGGCCTTGTGTGATTCGGGATCAAATGTCAATGTGATGTCCCTTGAATTGTCAAAGAGCCTTGGGATTACAAACCTAAAGAAGTATTCATCACCTATTGCCTTTGTTGATGCTTCCTCAAGGCAACCAATAGGCATTGTAGAAGATTATCCTTTGAAGATTGGTGAGTGTCTAGTCCCAACTGACTTCATAGTCATGGACATAGTTAAAGCAACATCGCTGCCTCTTATCCTAGGAACCCCGTTCCTCAATACAGTTGGAGCGAACATTGATTTCACTAACAAGAAGGTGGTTCTCAAGAGTGTTAATGATAAGGTCTTCTATCCCATGAAGCCTTCTTCCTTTGGTTTTTGTGGCACAATCACATGTGCTACCATGGAAATGGATGAAAAACCACCATATAAAAAGGAGCAGCTGATGGGATTCACTTGAGTGATGATAAAGGGTAATGACACCTTGGAAAACAATGAGTATGATGGGTCAAGCTTTGATGGTGTGAGTCTTCTTGCTATGTTTGATGGGATCAATGTGAATGAACATATAGCTGAGCCACCAAAGTGGGCAAGAAGGAGGTCTAAGAAGAAGAAGAAGGTGTCAAGCATTGGAGCAAACACCATGTTCATCGAGAGGGAAGGAGGAAGCTCATCACTACAAGAAAACAGCGATTTTGCGACTACATTTTACGACTACAAAAGTAGTCGTAAAGTTTTACGACTATTTTGCGACTATCTTGCTACTAACCCGTAATTTAAAAAAAACAATCGCGTAATAGTCGCAAAACAGATGCTAAATGGCGACTACAATGGTTCGTCGTATATTAGTCGTAAAATTGCTACTAATTTACGACTACATTGACTTGGCGGTAGGTTAGTCGCAAAATAGTCGGTATTTTATGACTAATTAGCGACTATTTCGACGGGTCGCAAAACAGTCGCGTATTAGTCGTAAAAAATCGGTATACCACGTTTTCTTCGTTTGGTGGTTGGTGTACCTAATTTCTTATATAGTCGTAAATCAGTCGTTTTGTAGTCGCAAAATTTGTCTATATATACAAACCAGCGCCGAATGTTTCCTCTCATTCACTCATACACTCATTCTTAAACACTCAGTATATATATAAAAAAGAGTATTATTATTTAGTTGGAAAATTTTTTTTTTTATATAATTGCAATGTCGGGAAATTACAATTATAATAATTTTCGGGATTGGATGTATAAGAGGATCGATGAAGAGACGGGGAATATCTCAGCAGAGTTTAAAGCGGGGGTCGATCAATTCATGGCATTTGCAAACAACCAACCTTTAGCGCAAAGCCATAGGGGTAAGTTTCACTGCCCTTGTAGTGCTTGCAAAAACGACAAATTTATGTCGGGGTCAAAAGTTTGGAATCATCTATATAGTAGAGGATTTATGCCAGATTACTATGTTTGGTATAAGCATGGAGAAGAAATCAATATGGATTTAGGAATGAGTTATGTAAATACGACGCATATAAGTGGGAGTGAAGAAGTGGGTAATGTAGTAGAAGATAGGCATGTAGATATGGTGAACGATGCATTTCGCGATACTGTCAATTTTGATAACTATCGTCATGATGATAGTTATCAGAATGTAGAAGAACCAGTACGTAACCATTCAAAAAATTCTACAACTTGTTAGAAGGAGCGAAAAATCCATTACATGAGGGTTGTCATGAAGGTCACTCGCAGTTATTTTTCGCTGCTCGGATGCTACAAAATAAAGCAGATTATAATATGAGTGAAAAGTGTATGGATTCGATGTGCGGGATGTTCACAGAGTTATTACCGGATGGAAACCAGTCAACTACTTCATATTACGAGACAGAAAAATTGATGCGCAATTTAGGCCTCCCATATTATACAATTGATGTTTGTATTAAAAATTGTATGATCTTCTGGAAAGAGGATGAAAAGTGGGATAAGTGTCAATTTTGTGATGCACCAAGATGGAAGCCTAACAAAGGACGACAGAGAACCAAAGTTCCATATAGTCGTATATGGTATCTACCTATTACTGACAGATTAAAGAGACTGTATCAGAGCGAGAAGACTGCAGCGGCAATGAGATGGCATGCTGAGCACAAAGCAAAGGAGGGAGAAATGTGTCATCCGTCTGATGCAGCGGAGTGGAAACATTTTCAAGACTTACATCTCCGGTTTGCAGAAGAACCCCGTAATGTCTATCTTGGATTATGTACAGATGGATTTAATCCATTTGGTATGTCTCAAAATCATTCTTTGTGGCCTGTGATCTTGACTCCATATAATTTACCCCTTGGTATGTGCCTGAATACAGAATACTTGTTTCTTACAATACTGAATTCTGGGCCAAATCATCCACGAGCAAGTTTGGATATCTTCCTCCGGCCTCTTATTGACGAGTTAAAAGAATTATGGTCTACTGGAGTCGATGCATACGATGTATCCTTGAATCAAAATTTTAATCTGAAAGCAGTGCTGATGTGGACGATAAGCGACTTCCCGGCGTATGGCATGTTATCAGGATGGATGACTCATGGTAAATTGTCTTGTCCAATTTGCATGGAAGCAACACAATCATTTTATCTCCCTAATGGAAGGAAGACGTGTTGGTTTGATTGTCACTGAAGATTTCTTCCTCGCCCTCATGATCATCCACTGAGGAAGAATAAAAAAGACTTCTTGAAAGGAAAAAACGCTTTGAATAAGTATCCACCTCAAGCCTTGACAGGTGAGCAAGTTTACTACGAGCGAATAAATGGTGTTAATCCCCCGAAAACAAAAAAACTGCGGTGGAAACGGTCATTAAAAGAAGAAGGCTGGCTATGGAAACTGGCATAATTGGCACAAGGAAAGCATATTTGGGGAGTTGCCTTACTGGAAGGATCTCAACCTCCGACATAATCTTGATGTGATGCATATAGAGAAGAATTTCTTTCACAACATCATGAATACTCTTATGAGTGTGAAGGGTAAATCAAAAGACACCGTCATGTCACGAAGGGATATAGAACAATTTTGTTCTCGGGCACACTTACATGTTGATAGTGATGGTAAAGCTCATTTTCCCGCATTCACATTGACAGCAAAAGCCAGAACAAGTTTATTGGAATGTGTGAAACATGCGGTGAAATTCCCAGATGGTTATGCGTCAGACTTGGCTAATTGTGTTGATATGGTTAACGGAAAGTTTTCAGGCATGAAGAGTCATGATTGCCATGTTTTTATGGAGCGGCTACTCCCATTTATCTTTTGCAGAACTTCTAGACCGTAACGTCCACCTTGTGTTATTAGGTACCAATTATTTTTATTTCTATAAGATGCGACACTTAAATTTGATTATAGTATTTTATAGTAACCATTAAATTTTTGTTTGAATATATATTGTAGGGATTGGAGGATTTTTCCGTGAATTATGTTATAGAACTTTACTGAAAAGACACATCCAAATTCTGAAGCAAAACATAGTTTTAATCATATGCAATTTGGAAAAGATTTTTCCACCATCATTTTTCGACGTGATGGAGCACCTGCCTATACATCTCCCCTATGAAGCTGAACTAGGAGGTCCTGTGCAATATAGGTGGATGTATCCGTTTGAAAGGTTTTTCAAAAAATTGAAGGGAAAAGCAAAAAACAAAAGATATGCGGCAGGATCGATTGTTGAATCATATATCAATGACGAGATAGCTTATTTCTCAGAGCACTACTTTGCCGATCACATACAAACGAAATCAAGGTAAACGGTAAAATTAATCACATTTGCAGACAAATGCTATCTACTATAATGTGAATTAATTTTTACTCATTTGGTTATATATAGGTTAACAAGATTTAATGAAGGTGAAGTCCCTGTATATCATGTCCCTGGAGTACCTGACATATTTACTCAAGTAGGTCGTCCAAGTGTGGAAATGTATGAAATATGGCTTTCAGAGAAAGACTACCAATGTGCACATGCCTATGTTTTGCGAAATTGTGATTATTTAAGCCATTTGAGTAGGTATAATATGACATGTCTTATAATATTTTAATATAATCCATATATGATTTCTCATATTTGTGTTCATTTTCTATAGTATGTTCGAAGATTATATTTCTGCAAAATATCCAGAACTCTCTGAAAAAGACCGCTCCGCGAAAGAGTTGACGAATATCCTATATGGGTGAAAGATTATGTATGTCTAAATAATAATCATAACTACGATTTATTATATATGTATGTATTTATACTTCTATATATTGATATTGTATTTGTCTGCAGGTTACTTACTGGAACATCACAAATCCTTTTCCTACTTGGGTTCAAGAGATAGTGCATGGGCCCGTGAATAAGGCAAAAACCTGGCCCATCTATTTCACAAGAGGATATTTGTTTCATACGCAAAATTACAGCGAGGGACGAAAAACATGTAACTATGGGGTATGTGTTAAAGGAGAGAATTATATGAATGCATCTGACGAAGCTGATTTCTACGGGACTTTATCTGACATCATACAAATCGAGTATGAGGGGATGGTCAATTTGAAAATTACACTTTTTAAGTGTAAGTGGTATGACCCTGTTATTGGAAGAGGCACTCGGAGGAGCAATGGTGGCATTGTTGACGTTCTTTCATCGAGAAGATACACTAAATACGAACCATTTATTCTAGGTACATATATATATATATATATTCTAAATGTCGATATCATATATATATATATATATATATGTATTTATATTTTTTTTATATTGATATTGCAGCCTTTCAAGCGGATCAAGTTTGTTATATCCCGTATCCATACACAAAGAAACCAAAGCGGGCATGGCTCAATGTTGTAAAAGTAAATCCGAGAGGAAATGTTGCAGGACAATACGAAGAAAAAGAACCGATTCTTTTGCAACAAGAAACTGATGATGTTGTACTTTTGACTACAATTGAGGACATTGAAATCGAAAATTTGGTACAAGGAGTACACCCAATAGATCTCGATTAGGATGTCGGAGATGCTGAACAAGAAGATGAATTTGAATGTAATGTATCATCATCTGATGATGATGAAATGGAAGATGTTTAATATTTTTAATTATATCAGTTTGTGAATTAATTATAACTTTATATTTTAATTTTATCAGAATTCATAATTTTTAAAAATTAAAACTGAAACAACATTATTTTTAATATTAGACCCAATAAATTTTTATGAAAACAAACCTAAAATTATTTCTTAAACAAATTAATTTGTATTAAAACAAAATCCAAATTTTTAAAATCCCAAACCAGATTTTTATTTTTTCAAAAAACTTAAATCAATTTGATTTCACAAAACCAAAATCAAATACCAAAATCAATTTGGGTTTGATTTTCTGGGTAATCAATTTCATTTCACAAAAACAAAACAAAAACAAAAAAAAAACCCTAATCCCTATCTCATTCTCTCTGATTTCTAATCTTCTTCGATCTGTCTCCTCCATCTCTCAAGCGAACCCGCACCTATCTCTCTCTTGCGATTCTACTCCTCGATCTCTCACTTCCGATTCCTCTTATCTTCTTCGATTCCTCTCGTCTTCTACAAACCCTCTCCTCCATCTCCTCCATCTCTCACTTCCGAGATCTCTCGGTTTCTCAACTTCTTCGATTTCTCTCCTCCATCTCCTCCATCTTTCACTTCCAGAATCTCTCGGTTTCTCATCTTCTTCGATTCTTCTCCTCCATCTCTCAACTTCTTCGAACCCTCTCCTCCATCTCCTCCATCTCTCACTTCCTGATCCTCTCCTCTATCTCTCACTCCTCGATCTCTCACTCCTCCATCTCTCACATGATGTCTACAACTAAGCAGCGAGGACGAAAGAGAGCAACAACAGTTCGTAACATTTCTCAGAGATCTGGAGGGACCAACCTCTCCGGATCGAGCCGTCTATCGAGTCAATACAACTTCACGCCGGCGGCACAAATTCCTCCCCCTCAGTCGCCCCAAGAGCCATTACGCGATTTACCCCAACAATCAACGTCAGCAGCAGCACATTTCCTGAACTTTCCACCACCACAGTCGCTTTTCCAGAACTCCGGTAATCAACAACGTCAAGACGATGCGACTCTTTCGTCAACGGATGTCCAGAACAATCCACAAAATCAAATGACTCCACTGCAGGACGCTCCACGGTCTCCAGTTCATAACTCTCAAACTCAGAGTCATCCATATTCTCAAGATAACAACTTCCAGGACGATTCTTTGCTCGTGTTGCCGGAACTCCAGGAGGACACGTTGAGGGCTCTAAATGCTCTGCTAATGGTGCCAGACCGTCATAAGTTTACCACCGTCCTCTCTCCCGAACCGACCCCAAACTCGACTTGGTATGACTCTTATTCTTCAGCTTTTTGTTTATCAAATTGTTTGTATTGTTTAACAAATTGTCTGAGGTCTTGATGTCTTGAGTAGGTTGAGTTTTGATGTCTTGAGTGTAGACACATGCTTCTGATGGTTAATCGTAGTTTGAGTAGGTTGAGTTTTGATGTATACACATGCCTCTGGTTTGATTATTTAACATCTTTACATGATGTTTTGATGTATGAGTAGGTTGAGTTTTCATGTGTGAGTGTAAACACATGCTCGACTTGATTGGTTTTCATGTGATTGCAAGTTTACACACGACAAAAAATCGAAGCTGGTTCGGAAGATTACTAAAGTTTTTACAAACAAATTCGATGGTCCCTACTATAGCTGGACATGTGTGCCTCGGGAGAGACAAGAAAGATACTTCCTAGAGTTCGCGGTATTATTTTATGTCCTCTAGACTTCACATTTAGGTTTACTTGTATTTCTTTTAGTAACATCATTCTATTCTCTTTGTTTTGTAGAAAAACCACACATGGGATCCCTTGATAACAAAGAATGTTCTAGAATATTTTGAGCTGATATGTCAACGCCGGGTGAAAGACATGGTTAGCAACGTGAGGACTAGTCGACAACGACCTAGATGGATCAATGATACTATCTGGAAAACGATGGTTGAGTATTGGGATACTGAAGAAGCACAGATAAGAAGTAGCATCTATTCTGATGCTCGCAAGTCTGACCGTAATGGTCTCGGTCCTCACATCCATTTATCAGGGCCGAAGTCGTATCAACAAATCCAAGAAGATATGGTAAGTAACTTTTATTTATCTGTTAGATATTTTTCTTACACCTTCACAATCCTTGTTTATTTTATAATATTGCAGGAAGAGGAATTGGGAAGACCTGTGAGTCTTGGTGAGGTTTTCATTAAGACACATACAAAGCCAGATGGTACGTATGTCGATCGGAAGGCTGATAAAATTGCCCAAACTTATGAGAAGAACGTGCAAGAGAAGCTGACTCAGCTCGAGGCAGTGAATTCATGTGTTTCAGACGGTGCTTCACGGCCTCCGAAGCTCACAGCAGATGAGTATACGGCCATCTTTCTTCAGGTAAGGTAACATTAGCCTTTAATCACTTAATTAGGTGTATAGTAAGTAGAAATCTCACCTATGATTTGACATTAGCCTTTAATTCTCACTGCTTTGACATTGATATAGACTTGGCGCATATGATTTTCCTTTGATACTTTGTTATATTCAAATCACCGAGTCTTGGAATTTGTCATGCTCTTTATTTCTTGTGTTTCACTTTCTTTTCACAGTCCACAGAGAAGGATTCACGAGGCACTCTTTATGGAGTTGGAAGCCTCAAGGAAAATATTGAGACTGTTCTCACTGGCAAGCGCAAGCGAGAATGTGAATCGTTTCTGTCATTGCAAGAGCAACTGAAGGAAGCTCACCGTAAAATCGAAGAGAAGACTTCTTACAATGCACGACGTGATGCTGAGGTTGCTGCCCGTGAAGAAAAACATTCCCGAGATGTGGATGAGCAAAAGAACAAGCTCGAGAACTTGTCCTTGGAGGAAAAGTATTTGCGCCAAACTGATCCAGGCTTCCTGGACTTCATGGCGGCTCATTCAGCTCAACCACCCACCGACCCTCACTCAACCGGTCTTCCCCAAACAGCTCCAACTTCAACTCCATCAGCTTCTTAGGTTAATTATCACTCTCCATTTCTTAACTCTCATGACCTTGTCACTTTTCCATATATATGTGTTTCTTTTTCTGTTTATTTCTGTATGTTGTGACATGTAAGAATAGATTTGTATGTTGTGACATGTAAGATTAGAATTGTGGGTTCCATATAAATCGAATATTTGTTTCATTTAAAGATTTTTTTGAATTTTGCTTGAATCTTGGTTTTACTTCCATTAGAATTGTGATTTTGGTTCCTTTAAAATCATTGATTCATAATTTTGAAAAACAAAACCAATGCAAATGAAAAATCAAAACCAAATGCCAATCAGAAAAATACCATATGAACAGTATCCCGAGAATAATAGTCGCTATAAAGTCGTTAACCAGTCACAAAACAGTCACTAAATAGTAGCAAGATAGTCGTCAAAGTAGTCGTAACATAGTCGTAAACGTTTTTACGACTACGGTCCGACTACAACACCAACCACCTCTGTTCATGCGGAGTAATCGTTATATCGTCGTAGTATAGTCGTAAAATTTAACGTCTACGATGCGATTAACTTTACGACAATGATAAATAGTCGCCATGTAGTCGTAAATAAGAGACTATGTTGACGACTACAACTTTTAACGACTATCAATTTACGACTACATGTATTAGTCGCTAATTAGTCGTTGTTTGTGATTTAGCGACTACATCCCGACTATTTGTGCAGTCGGAAAATCTCTGCTTTCTTGTAGTGTATGTCCTCTTCAAGATCCTCCACATGCCTAAGGGTTTGTAAAGTCAAGCTTAGTGACTTTAAACAAGCGCACTTGGGAGGCATTCCCATGTTATCCTTGTATATATTCTTGTTTTTCATTTCTACTATTGTGTTATTAAGTGTTGGTGATTGTCAGGTTTGAGCCATATGAATTGAACTTTGATGGAAAGCATGAAAAGAGAAATTTTTGGGAGGCATCGGTTTGCAGCACCTCGGTTTGGCAAACCGAGGTGAGCCTGGCAGAACATCCATCAGTCTGGACGCCTCAGACTGGCAAACCGATGCAGCCCCAAAAGGTAGTCAAATGTTCCTCCTCAACCCAATTCTAGAGGTAACACTCCAAACTCCATTGTATATACCATTAGTTTTTATTTTGCCTTGATCTATCATTTTGTCATATTGATTGCGGTCTCTCTCGGACTTTTACTACACAAGGGACTGTGTAATTTAAGTTTGGGGGAGAGGTTGAGAGATTTGACTTGTGTTTTGTGATCTTATTTTCCTTTTTCATGCATCTTTGAGTCTCATGCATTCATCTATGGCATAGAAAAACCAAAAAAATTGAAAAAAAATTCGAAAATTTCAAAAAAATAGCATGTAGTTGCACTTGCATTTGTCACATAAGTAGGATTGAGTCTAGCTTTCATATAGGATTACATTCATGCATAGGGGACAGTGATGATTTTTCCTTGTAAGGTGTTAAGCTCATGAATTAGTTCAAGGCCCTAGTTAGTAGTTCTTTGATGCTTGAAGTGCAAATTTTGAAAGTTAAAGTTGAACCCTACTTGGACCTCACCATTTGAAATTCAAGTTTTAATTGAAGCAAGCTTTGAATAGAAACCAACTCTCTTGAACTTGAACCTAATTTGAACAAGTAATTATCATGGTTATGCATTGCTAGAGAACTTGTGGATACCATATACATATTTGGGTTATCTTCTTTCCTTTTACCACTCTTGTTAACCCAAATAGCCGACTCTCATCTTTAGAGCGGTTGAAAACGAATTCCCTAACTAAGCTTCCTTTGAAACCTCTTCCTTATTGAGTGCATTAGGCCTTTTTCATCTTGTGAACTTAGCAAAAAGTGTTGAGTTTAGAGCGACAAGGATAGGCTTCCATGTAGCTAGCTCGAGAACAATGAGCTAGATGATAGGATAGGATTCTTGGGTGGGAATTTTGGCTTGATATTTGTTGTGGAACAAGTAAGTGGGCGAAGTTGAGATGGTGAAAGGGGGAAAACGAAAATATTTGGAACAAGTGTTGGCATTGGATATTGTGCTCTAAGAGTTAAGAAAAGAAAAGAAGTCCTCTAGAAAAGAAAAGTAAGAGAGCCAAGAAAAAGAAAAAAAATATGGCTAAGTTGTTATAGGAAAGAGGATAGCAATTTGTGAATGAAAAGAGAAAGAGCTTGAAGTAAAAGTGTGCCAACACTTGTGGTTGTAGAAGATGTTCCCCTAAGTGCTTAAAAGAGAAAAGGAAAAGAAGAAGGTGTTTGAGTTTCTATTGGGTTTGGCGAATTGCCTTGCAATGGGTAACTTAGGTTGGGCTTGGTGAGTGAGCTAAAAAGAGAATGAGAGTGAAAGCATTTGTGTTACAAAGGGTAGATGGAAGTTTGTCCTTGTATGCATAGGTTGCTTTTTACTCTTAGCATTTTGCCAAAGTTCACTTGTTCATTGAGAGATCCCTTGCATTGGAACCCCATGAAGTTGAGATCATTTTTATCTCAAAACCTTACCCAAAAACCAAGCAAGTTCGCTAGCATTGTATGATTCATGATCCATGGTTACTACTTAATGAATGTTAAAGGGTTGGTGAAAATGAATGCTTGTGTAGGTTGAGGCTTCGGTTCACTTGAATGAGTATGGGTATGGCTAGACCTTTTGGAGTAGAAATTTGCATAAAGAGCATCCTAGAACTACTAACTAGGACCATTGAATTGATTCATTTGCTTGGCACCTTTGGATTTGAGTCCCCACTTTCAAACCTCTCTCCTTAGCTTGTGTTTCATTTTCTTGGGGACAAGCAAAAGGCAAGTTTGGGGGAGTTGATATATCTATATTTTGCATCATATTATCACCCATTTAGTGTAAGTTTCTCATCATCTAAGAGTATATTTAAACATCATTGTTTTGCATTTTGATCATTTAGAGTCTAAGGTGTCTTTGCATAGTACTTGCATATTTGTTGCATTTGGAGTGTTCCTCAGGTACATTTGAAGCTAAAGAAACCATTTGGAGCTTTGGGGATGAGTCGGGATCGAAGAAGAGTCGAAACAAAGCTTGACAGAAGTTGTCTGTCGCCACCTCGGTTTGGAGCACCTCGGTTTGGCAAACCGAGGTGAAACCACCAGAGTTCACCTCGGTTTGGTCACCTCGGTTTGGAAAACCGAGGTGAAGCCACCAGAGTTTACCTCGGTTTGGCAAACCGAGGTGAAGCCACCAGAGTTTACCTCGGTTTTCTTTAGCTTGTGCTTTGCTTTTAATTATCTCTTGTTACTTGAATTGTCCATTTTTGCTTAGCTTAAATTAAATTTTGTATTCTTATTGCATCAATCTCCCAAAATGGATTGATACCTCAAATATTGCAATGACATGAGCAATTGAGGAATTGCTAGCAATAGCAAAAACTCTTGTATCATATAGCACGTCTATATTTTCCCTGGAAAAGTCATATAGACGTCAATGCTCGATATGGACTTCGATATGCCTCAAAATCTTCTTTGAGAAATTGTATGGCTTCATATAGACGTGTTTTGGTCGATATAGCACGTCTATATTTTCCCTGGAAATTTCATATAGACGTCTCTGCTCGATATGGACGTCTATATTGTCTAAAAACTCCTTCTTTGCTCCATTTCGTAAGTTCCTAGCTCTTTTGCACATCCTTGATCACCCAACAAGCTCCAACATGCCAACTCCAAAAGTACCTAGAATACACTTCATATGCAATGGAATATGCGAAGGCTATGCTAAAACTCTCTAAACTCTAAAATAAATGTAAACAAAACCAAAAAATACCAAATGAACACATGTATGGAAGCAAAACTATCCTAAATGAATGCTAAAATGGTGTAAATAGTATAACTATCAGGTTCTTAAGCTGGAACGGTCGACTATGACTACCCCGACTTCACGGATCTAGCCACCTGCGTTTGTCCTTCACTGCGGATATGATTTCTCATCCCACGGTGCAAGACAACCGCGCATACATATCATTCCCCTATTTGTAAACACTCGCGGCGCGGTCCGTCGATATGCCTAAACATCCTACGGTGCGATCCACTCGTTAACTTCTAGATCCAGACGATAGACCACATGTTCATGTATCTAGTCGTCCTGGAATCAGTGTTGGGGTCGGTTTCCACCCAGGCGAAATCAACGAGAGAAAAGGCTAAGTATGAAGGATAATCTCTTACCCATGCACGAACCAGAGTGAATCACCTCGGTGCACAAGCCGCACACGGACCGAAGTGGTTCACCTCGGTGCACAAGCCGTGCACGGACCGAAGTGGTTCACCTCGGTGCACAAACCGTGCACGAACCGAAGTGGTTCACCTCGGTGCACAAGCTTGCACGGACCGAAGTGGTTCACCTCGGTGCACAAACTGTGCAGAAACTGAGCTGAACCGAGCCGTGCACAAATTGTATAAAGACCGAGCCGAACCGTAAAATGTGCGGATTGCGCACGGGCCGAACCAAATCAACATTTCCCCTCGATACTCCGAGCTAGAGGCCCACGAAGGATTCCGAGCTCAAAACCAGGACACGAGGCCGAGCCCAAAACGGATCGTCATGCAAATGGACCGGGTCTAAGCCCATAAGGAAATCTGAAGTGAGGTTCGCCCTAGAAGACGAAGTTTCACGGAAGGAGCGCTGCGGAGGGGAAATAAAGGAGAATCTGCGAGAAGATTCTTGGAGATTTTTACTTAGATTTACGAACAGATATGTATAAATAGGATCCTTACTTCATTGAGGGGGGGACCCGCGCTTCACCGAGCAAAAACACTTGTACTCAAAAGAGCTTATCACAGCAACCCTAATAAAAGACCATCTTTGGATCACTGTTTCGGTTTCTTACTTAGAATCTTTGCGTCCTCTTTATTTTTCTTAACAGATAATTCGTTGTGTGAAATCCAGCCCGCACAA
>JAHZTW010000001.1:482667515-482707569 GCA_020283515.1 Alliaria petiolata | reverse complement strand
CGGGTCTAAGCCCATAAGGAAATCCGAAGTGAGGTTCGCCCTAGAAGACGAAGTTTCACGGAAGGAGCGCCGCGGAGGGGAAATAAAGGAGAATCTGCGAGAAGATTCTTGGAGATTTTTCTTTAGATTTACGAACAGATATGTATAAATAGGACCCTTACTTCATTGAGGGCGGGACCCGCGCTTCACCGAGCAAAAACACTTGTACTCAAAAGAGCTTATCACAGCAACCCTAATAAAAGACCATCTTTGGATCACTGTTTCGGTTTCTTACTTAGAATCTTTGCGTCCTCTTTATTTTTCTTAACAGATAATTCGTTGTGTGAAATCCAGCCCGCACAATTTGGCGCTAGAAGGAGGGGGTTAAGAATTCACACACCGAAGACCAACGCGAACCAGATCCGAAAAGATGACCACCGGAGCGACCGACGCCGACAACACCGCCGCAGCCGGAAACATCACTGGCGGCATCGAAGTGAATCCTACGGTGGGAGACGAAACTCCCGACGCTATCCAACCGACGCCGGTGCAACCAGAGGCGATCTCTGCGTCCCTAGCAGAGATGAAGGCCATGATGATTGCGCTGGCAAATAAGACAGCGGAGCAAGGCAAGACTCTCGAGAACCTCACGACGGAGAGCCGAGCCCAAAGTCGGCGAATCGGCAGCCTAACCCCCATGATGAATCCATCCACCAGGGTTAGACGGCTCGGCCTCAACCCGACAGTGCTCAACTTCGCGACTCCGGGAGCGAACAACAGCCGAGCGGGAGGCTCGGAAACTTTCCAAACGCAGCCCATCTCCGGAGAACGAACCCCCGTAGCCGCGGTGCCCGACACCACTGAGCCACCGCGTCTGATCCGAAAAGGAGTCCCTGAGCGAGATCGACAGCTCGGCGGAGCCCTAGACGAACCCACCAACGGCTCGGCGACCACAACAGGAACTGGAGAAGAGCGAGCCGATGCGATCACTTTACAACCAGACGAGATGGCCATCACCGCGACACCACGAGACGGAACTTCGAGAGGCGACCTCGGCTTGGAACAGGATCAGGACTTAACCGAGGAGGAAGAAAACCTCATGTGGGTCGAGCAGGCGCAATACCAGGACGAGCCCCAGAGAGTGAACCGAGGCCGTTTTACCGAACCCAACTCGGCGAGCCGAGGCAGCGCCCTTGACGAAATCCGAGCCGATTTGGCTCGGGCAAACGCGGAGGTAAAAGCTATTCGATCACAGGTGCACAAGGCGACGAGCGCAGCACCCGAGATCGATCTAATGCTAGAGGAAGCCCAGCTGACGCCGTTCATTGCGCCGATTATGGAGGCGAGAGTGTCCGACCCCGGAAAAATGCGTCTTCCGACTTATGAGGGAATGACAGATCCGAAGGAACATATCATGGCATTTCGTACGGCGATGGCACGATCCAACCTCAGAGAAAGCGAGCGGGATGCGGGATACTGCCTTCTGTTTGTCGAGAATCTCCGAGGACCAGCTCTCGAGTGGTTCTCCAGACTCGAGCGCAACTCCATCGGCAATTTCAAAGATCTCTGCATCGAGTTCATGAAGCAATTATCCATGTTCATGAACCGAGGCGTGTCAGACGCCGACAAACCCCAATCAATCCAAGACGCGATGCATCAGGCGTCGGATTTCATACTCGAGGAGGAGGAATTCCGAATCCTCGACCAACGCTTCGGGACAACAAAATTGGCGAACAGGAATCAAGCGATGCCGAGCCAACCGAGCCATTCGAAGAATCGCCCGAACGGCGCCTACGTCCACCACGAGGGACCAAGCTTCAGCGGAGCACACAACTATCAGATCAACGCTGAGCAAGGAGCTGGCCGAGGTCGAGGAAGAACGAACGGAAACACATGGACGAGGAACTCAAGTTCGTACGACGAAAAAGCCTACTGCGAGATACATAAGACATACAGACATCTAACAGCCAACTGTCGCATCTTAGGAGACAAGCTCAGAGTGAAATTCTTGGCCGGAGAGCTCGGCAATTCAATCAGCTTGAAGGACCTCGAGCAGGAGAAGACGGCCGAGGCCGAGCAGGAAGAACAGCTTGACCCGGAAAACCGACCGGGCGGTCCGCAGAAGCGAGGAAGAAGAAACAACAACGTCCCGGATTCCGGCGGGCCACGCCAACGAATAAACATGATCATGGGAGGATCAGAATACTGCAGAGACACGGTCTCTGCGATAAAAGCCTTTCAACGAAAAGCCGAAGCCCATATAAATTGGTCCGCACCGAGCAGAAATCCCAACGATATCATCACATTCGAGGAAAGAGAAACGACAGGCATAGACAGGCCTCGTAACGATCCCCTGGTGATCGAACTCGTAGTGAAGGATCACGAAGTAGCCCGAATCCTAATTGACACCGGAAGTTCGGTAGACGTCATTTTCCGCGATACATTGACAAAAATGGGAGTCTACATGTCCGACATAGTACCGATCCCGAGTCCGTTGACCGGCTTCTCGGGAGAAACGACTATGATGATCGGAACGATCAGACTACCAGTCCTGGCGGACGAGGTCACCAAAATCGTTAATTTCTCAGTAACCGAAGGTCCCCCGATGTACAACATTATCATGGGAACGCCGTGGATTAACTCGATGAGAGCCGTGGTCTCGACTTATCATCTCTGTTTAAAATTCCCCGGAGCCAACAGTATCCGAACGATCTGGGGAAATCAGAAGGAGTCTCGTATATGCTTCATGACCGAGCATAAGCTGAGGAACCCCAAAACCGAAGCAAAAGGGGAGACCGTTCACAAAAAAATAAAAGCCAACCGAGAAGCGAAGGTCGGCACCAAAAAACTCTTGTAGCAATTACAGAAAGCCGAGCAGGCCCGAGATAATCAGCCCCGGTGCGCCTCGGTGATATCTATTTGCTTAGATGACAAAAATCCGGAGAGATGCGTAGAAGTAGGAGCCGAGCTAGACGACGCAATCAAAACCGAGCTGGTCGATTTTCTGAAAAAGAATATCAACACTTTTGCTTGGGCCGCGGAGGACATGCCCGGGATCGACATCAACGTTACGTGCCACGAGCTCAATGTGGATCCAACCTTCAAGCCGGTAAAGCAGAAGAGAAGAAAACTCGGACCCGAGCGAGCTAAAGCGGTGAATGACGAAGTGGACAGATTGCTCAGAGTCGGATCCATCACCGAGGCGAAATATCCAGACTGGCTCGCGAACCCGGTAGTCGTAAAAAAGAAGAACGGAAAATGGCGTATATGCGTCGACTTTACCGATTTGAACAAAGCATGTCCGAAAGATAGTTTCCCTCTCCCCCACATCGATCGTCTCGTCGAAGCAACCGCAGGGAACAAACTCCTCTCGTTTATGGATGCTTTTTCTGGGTATAATCAGATCTTGATGAACCCCGACGACCAAGAAAAAACAGCATTCATAACCGACCGGGGCATCTACTGTTACAAAGTAATGCCGTTCGGGTTAAAGAACGCCGGAGCTACGTATCAGCGACTGGTCAATAAAATGTTCGCTGACCAATTGGGGAAGACGATGGAAGTATACATAGACGATATGCTGGTAAAATCGCTGGAAGTAAACGATCACATCACCCATTTGTCGGAATGCTTCGAACGGCTAAACCACCACAACATGAAACTCAACCCGGCGAAATGCAGATTCGCGGTAACATCAGGAGAGTTCCTCGGATATCTAGTTACGAGCCGAGGCATCGAGGCGAACCCAAAGCAGATCGACGCGCTAATCCAGATGGCCTCGCCCAGAAACAAACGAGAAGTACAACGGCTAACAGGACGCGTCGCTGCCTTGAATCGCTTCGTCTCAAGGTCAACCGACAAGTGTCTAGCCTTCTACGACACGCTCCGAGGCAACAAGAAGTTCGAATGGACAGAAAAGTGCGAAATAGCCTTCCAGGAGCTAAAACAATACCTCGCAACTCCACCCGTGCTCGCAAAACCAGTGGAAGGAGAAACCCTCTACCTATACATCGCCGTTTCGGCTACCGCGGTCAGTGGAGTATTGGTCCGAGAAGAACGAGGTGAGCAGAGTCCGATCTTCTACGTGAGCCAAATGCTGGCGGACGCAGAAACAAGATACTCGCAAATGGAGAAGCTGGCACTCGCTGTGGTGATGGCAGCACGGAAACTTAGACCATATTTCCAATCGCATTCCATCGTAGTCCTGACGTCCTTTCCACTACGGGCTATACTACACAGCCCGAGCCAATCCGGAAGATTAGCAAAGTGGGCGATCGAGATCAGCGAATACGACATCGAGTATCGAAGCAAGACCTGCGCCAAGTCTCAAGTCCTCGCTGACTTTCTGATAGAACTTCCAACCGACGGGACCAACGAACCGAGTCAGGATTCCACTTGGATACTTCACGTTGACGGCTACTCATCAAGGAAAGGCTCGGGAATCGGAATTCGCCTAACTTCTCCGACTGGCGAAGTTTTGGAGCAATCTTTCAGACTAGCTTTTCACGCTTCGAACAATGAAGCCGAGTACGAAGCTCTAATCGCGGGGCTCAGATTAGCACGGGGAATCAAAGTTCAAAAAATTCGGGCTTTCTGCGACTCCCAGCTCGTCGCCAACCAATTCAATGGAGAATACACCGCGAGGGACGACAGGATGGAAGCATACTTAGGGGTGGTCCAGAAACTTTCAAAGGAATTCGTCGAGTTCGAACTAACAAGAATTCCTCGTGGCGAAAACGCTCAAGCCGACGCATTAGCAGCCCTCGCTTCGTCGTCCGACCCCGGACTTAAGCGAGTAATCCCAGTGGAATTCATCGAACGACCCAGCATCGAAAGCTCCGAAACTGTTAACCTTATCGAGCCCACCGAAACTCCAACGGAGCCAAGCGGCGAACAAGAGGCAATCGCGACGAAACAAGACCAGCAGAACGAATACGGATGCGACCAAGAGTGGATGGGAGCAATTCGAACGTACATAATGGACGGAGAGGTCCCCATAGACAAGTGGACAACACGCAAACTCAAGGCCCAGGCTGCTCGTTATATCCTACTTGACGGGGAGGTCTTCAAATGGAGGTTCTCAGGACCGTTAATGACCTGCGTCGAAGGGAAAGAAGCTCGCAGGATAATGGAAGAAGTTCACGGAGGATCTTGCGGCAATCACAGCGGCGGGAAATCCTTGGCAATAAAGATAAAACGTCACGGATACTACTGGCCGACCATGGTGAAAGACTGCGAAATTTTTTCTCGGAAATGTGAGAAATGTCAGCGCCATGCCCCGACAATCCACCAACCTACCGAGCTCCTCTCCTCAATCTCATCCCCTTACCCTTTCATGCGATGGTCGATGGACATCGTCGGCCCGTTACATCGCTCCAAGCAGAAGAGATTCCTGCTAGTGCTGACAGATTACTTTTCAAAGTGGGTCGAGGCAGACTCTTTCGCCAGTATCAAAGACGTCCAGGTCGAGAATTTCGTCTGGAAAAACATCATCTGCCGGCATGGTGTCCCGTACGAAATAGTAACCGATAACGGCTCGCAATTCATCTCAGCACGTTTTGAGTCTTTTTGCGAAAAGTGGAAAATCAGACTGAGTAAGTCGACACCTCGATACCCGCAAGGCAACGGGCAAGCGGAGGCAGCAAACAAGACGATACTCGACGGGCTGAAAAAATGCCTCGATGCCAAAAAAGGAAGGTGGGCTGACGAACTGGAAGGAGTCCTATGGTCGCATCGGACAACCCCGAGACGAGCAACTGGCGAAACACCGTTTGCGCTCGTCTACGGAACGGAATGCGTCATCCCCTCAGAAGTGGAGTTTCCGGGAGTACGACGACGACTCCTCCCGGGACAAGAGGATCTCAACCACCTTATGCTCTTAGACGAAGCAGACCTAATCAACGAAAGACGCGACCAAGCACTCATTCGCATTCAAAATTACCAGCAAGCGACCGCAAAGTACTACAACTCCAACGTCAAAAGTCGGAGATTCCACGAAGGAGAGCTGGTCCTCCGCAAAGTCTTTCAAAATACGGCAGAACGAAACGCTGGAAAACTGGGGGCTAACTGGGAAGGACCGTATCGCATAACCAAAGTGGTCCGACCAGGGGTATACGAACTTGCCAACCATTCGACAGATGCTTCTGTACCACAATCATGGAATGCAATGCATCTGAAGAAGTACTACTTCTAAGATACTAGTCACAAAAAAACACGAACTACGGGGCGGTTTGATCCTCGCAAGGGGTACGTAGGCAGCTTGTCTCATGACGAGTTCAACTGCCCCCCCCCTCCCTAAAAGGGGGGGGAGTGGGGTACGTATATTCATATACTCCCACGCTATGTAAACCAGAAATATTCTTGAATAAAAGTTTACTTAGCTCATTCCACCAACTCTTATCACCTCGTTTGCTGTTGGCCACAGTACACGAACATTTACATCCCAAACGGGATCTCAACCTTCACATTCCTTACGAATTATAGGTTCTCTACATCCTCCACGGATCCAAGCGCGCTATATAAATTCAAGTCGAGTTTACCTCGGTTCAATCTCCATTGGGTATACCCCGAGAAAGATTCTAATGGTTGTTCTCGATACGGGCTCGCATGTCGTCAAAACACGCAAGTCCTAACTAAGAGAACACGTAAACCCCAACTCTCACTTAACGTTGGTCATCGACATCTCACGAACATCGTACTGCTCGGGCATTTATCGCCCAAGTACGAACTAACCAAACATGTTCGACTAAAACCCGAAAAATTGCGTGGAACTCGAGCAGCGTCGGTCTACATCGGGGCTTAGGAGAATACTAGTTCACCTCGTTCGTGCCAAGAAAAAACAACTATTCTTCCAAAAACACGCCCAAACCACCAGACTCCACCATAACGGGGATTACGGTATTTCGCCCGCTACATAGCAAAACTAGCGAGCTCGGCAAGCTAAGATTGCCTCGCCGACGATAGTTGGTAATCCTAAGTCGAAAACATCACTTAAAGCAAAAAAGCAAATAATTCATAGGCACAACCGTTACAATGGATAAAGCCATCCAGGCATCAAATTCAAACAGAGGTGAAACCTAATTCCCCATATTTGGCAACAGTTTTCTTCAATCGAGACCAGTCGAGTCTTCTCTCGGGAACTCTAGTGTAAGCGTCGGGTTCCTCAAATCCCCACGAAGGTCCATTGCAAGCCGCTCGAACTCCTCATCGGCGCCCGATAGCTCAGCCTTTTTCTCGAGCAGCCTCGCCTTCTCGCTTTCAAGAGAAGGGGGATCAGGACCCTGCAGAATACATATCAGCTCAAGATTGCTGTTAACCTCGGCCAACTCCGTAATTTTGTCCCTGGCGCTTCCCTCGAGCAAGGCAACCTTCGCCTCGGCGCCGGATATCTTCTCACGGTACCGAGTCGCGAATTCACGTTTCACCGCCTTGCACGACCTCTCTAGAATAGCCTCACACGCTTCTCGCGCCGACAAAACTTGCCTTTGCAAAGACGTCACTACAGCTTCCAACCGAGTCTTCTCGTCCAGCAGACCGGCCGATACCCTCCCGGATTCATCCCGTTCGCGCTTAAGGTCGTCTCGTTCGGCCTCTATGACGCCATAGCGCCTCGTGATATCCACCATTCGCCTGGAATTTTCGGCTTCGTTCTCATCGAGTCTCGCCCTTAAACGGGCCACCTCTCCGCAAGCGGCTTCGAGTTGCCTTTGACCGCTCTGGAGGTCGGTCTCATAGCCCGAGACAACCTCGTTGGCCACAGCGATAAACTGAAGGAGAAGCCGGAGCAATGCAATAATTAGGAAAAATTTCGGGGCACCAGGGATACATAGAAGGAAAGAAATCAGCAGGAAGAAGGTAGATTGGGACGCTACCTCGGCACCCGAGAGTCTCGACCGACCAGGAGTATTCGATATTGCGAGGGCATCCGTGCGAGGAGAACGAGAGGCAAAAACGCCGCGTTCTTCGCAGAGGCCTCCTCTTCAAAGGACGACCACGCCGCCTCAGGACTGGTGTCGCGAGCGATCACTTCTGCAGTATTAGGCGAAGTTTGCTCAGATCCCCTCGCCTCGATTGCTTCGGGAACATCAGACGCGTCGGTGACAGATTCGTCCGCGCGTTTCCTCTTACTACCCCGCGTCGCAACTTCTTTGTCGCTATGACGACAAAGGGCAGATTCCTCGGCTCTTGTCCCTGCTCGAAGACCCAGCACGACCCCATAATCCTTTGGAGGAAGCCCGAGCCGAACAGATGACCTTGATGCTGCCGTTTCACCATTAACCCTCGCGTTAGAGCTCGTATCCTCGGCCTCCCGACTATTCCCATCTTCTTGCCCCGAGGTATGGTCGGCAAGGGAAGACGGTACCCGGAACTCCGAGCTCCCCTTCTCCTCGTCCTCGGTAACCTCTTCGGCCCCCTGCGCTCGTTCGCCAGCGGAGGTCAATCGTAGAATAATCCCCGATCGGGAGTATTCGGGCTAGCAAGACACCTCGGGAGCCCCGACTCCGCTGTCATTAAAGGAGAAGGCCCGAGCACACTCGACTCGCTGGAAAGAAAAGTCTTTCTGCCAAGAAACCCGCCTGCGATTAAAGTCCTCGATAACGTTCGAAAGGTCATCCGGACTTCTAAGAACCGTGCGAGCAACTACAAAATAAATACGAAAAAGGAGGAAAATTAAGATCATAGCTCGGCTCTTTTAAATGCAGATTCAATTCCCACCTCGGTCGCTTACCTTTTTGACCCCATTCCGTTTTCGTCCGCCCAATCCATGTCGTTGAAACAGAAGCTTCGTCGATAAGAACATAGAAGAAGCTACTCTCCCAGTCTTGATCCCTATCCGGAAAATCCCGGATTATTTTCCTATCCTTTTTATTCCCGATGTAGAACATCTCGGTGCCAGGTCTGCGCCTAGACTCTATAAGATTGTCAAGGTGAGCGAGCGTAAGTCCCGCCCCACACTCGAGATTCAAAGTTAGCAACCCCACGAGATGTCTTATCGGGCGCGGCATGAACTGAGCGAGGGCCAACCCGTACGACCACAAAAATTCCGAGATAAGCCGTGGGATCGGAAACCACAGCCAACACGCGTCGAAAAAGACTTCGTACGCCGTAAAGTAGCCGGGCGGAGGCCTTTCGGTTCGGTCTGCTGCGGCAGGAAGCCTAAACTCAACTCTGTCGCCGATCCCGAAGAGAGCTCGCAACTCCAGAAGAGATCTCGACGTCGAAAGAGAATACATTAGAGTCACCTCGGTTTCTCGTGGAAATGTGAAGACGGATCGGAAAATCGACGAACGGCCGGGATAGATTTTTTGTCAAAAATCAAGACGGCGAAGAAAAGAGGAGAGAAATATGAAGATCGCTCTTTGACAAAATTTCTAAGAAGAGGAGATAGAAAAACAACCTTGGAGGGCTCCATACTTATAGACGAATCCGCGCGTGGGGACGCGTCGCCTCGGGAACACGCGAGACGGTTCCGCTTCCCAAGGCGAGCTCAAAACTGATAGACGGATAGTGGGCCTTAAGGGATAATCGTAGGCCCAAGTTCGACAGTATCGGCCCAAAATGGAAAGCCCAAACAGGAAGGAAGAATCATAAAAATTTTGTAAGTGTCAAAAGCTCCGAGGCAAACGATTCGCGCGGGAAAAGTCAAGACAAAAGCCCGGTCCAATAATAACATTGCCTCAGTCGCGAATAACACGCTTCGGCAAAGGCGTTGAGCGCCGAGCAAAAGAATCGACACCTCGGTGACCAGTTTCACACCTCGCCTCAGTAAAACAAATTCACCTTGATAAGAAACCCTCTCGCCGAGCCAATCATTTGAAAATGTTTCGGCGATAAGTTAACCGAACACCCAAACGCCTCGGTCAACAGAACCATTCACCTCGGCATACAAAAAAAAACACATTTTGGTGCCGAGCCATTCACCTCGGCCCTTGAGCACAAAACGCCTCGGCACGAAACTATTCATTTCTTCGCTTAAGTATAATACTTCGGTAACAAAGTAAAAACACCTCGGGACATTGATCTCGCCTTTCCTGATAGCTCGTCACCCTCGTTCCCGAGACTAACGAGCTGGGGGGCTAACTGTTGGGGTCGGTTTCCACCCAGGCGAAATCAACGAGAGAAAAGGCTAAGTATGAAGGATAATCTCTTACCCATGCACAAACCGGAGTGAATCACCTCGGTGCACAAGCCGCACACGGACTGAAGTGGTTCACCTCGGTGCACAAGCCGTGCACGGACCGAAGTGGTTCACCTCGGTGCGCAAACCGTGCACGAAACGAAGTGGTTCACCTCGGTGCACAAGCCGTGCACGGACCGAACTGGTTCACCTCGGTGCACAAACTGTGCAGAAACCGAGCTGAACCGAGCCGTGCACAAACTGTATAAAGACCGAGCCGAACCGTACAATGTGCGGATTGCGCACGGGCCGAACCAAATCAACATTTCCCCTCGATACTCCGAGCTAAAGGCCCACGAAGGATTCCGAGCTCAAAACCAGGACACGAGGCCGAGCCCAAAACGGATTGTCATGCAAATGGGCCGGGTATAAGCCCATAAGGAAATCCGAAGTGAGGTTCGCCCTAGAAGACGAAGTTTCACGGAAGGAGCGCCGCGGAGGAGAAATAAAGGAGAATCTGCGAGAAGATTCTTGGAGATTTTTACTTAGATTTACAAACAGATATGTATAAATAGGACCCTTACTTCATTGAGGGGGGACCCGCGCTTCACCGTGCAAAAACACTTGTACTCAAAAGAGCTTATCACAGCAACCCTAATAAAAGACCATCTTTGGATCACTGTTTCGGTTTCTTACTTAGAATCTTTGCGTCCTCTTTATTTTTCTTAACAGATAATTCGTTGTGTGAAATCCAGCCCGCACAATCAGTTGCTAATTGATCAGAGAAGCAAACATGCAATAAGAACAAGACATCAACGAAGATACCTAAAAGAAACTCTATCTCTATCAACCTAGCGAAATCAATCCATGATTAAACCCCTTCGAAAATCCCCTTAAAAACCCAACTAGATGACTACTCGTTCATGCGAACGGGAGACATCTTTAAGGTATGAAAGGTGCGAATTGTATTAATAAAAAGAACAAAGGGAGAAAACTTCTTCAAGGGAAATCGATTGAAGAGAGGCTTTCTTAAAGTATTGAAAAGCAAAGAACTAAGAACAAAAGATGAAAGGGAAAAGAGGGAGGAGTAGGCGGCTACAGAAGAATTCTCTCTCGAGGAATTCAACTCCGGGGCCGTCGAACTTTCTCTCTCTTTCTCTCTCTGTACGGCGCAGAAGTGGTTCTGGAAAAGCTCTCCGTGAAGTCAGCTGAAAGGGCTATCTTGTCTCCAAATATGAGCTTGATCTTGTGGTGGGAAGGTCGTCATCTGATGCTGAACTTATGGCTCCGAGCAAAAGTTCTTGAAGTTCCCGTTTTGCTCCAAAATGTGTCCTTTTTGTCCAATTTTCCTGAAATGGCTCTTAAGACTAGGAAACGTGGAATCACTTTAAAACCGTTGAAAACCGGGTTAAAACACTTATAAATGATCTTGAAATAATAAGTTTTATGAGTAAAATATGAGTGTTATCATTGCTTTCGCAGAAATAATGACCGATAAGATGTTCTGTCCATGCTTCTATGAACGTGGTATCAGATGGAAGACCTCGAACAACCTTGTTGAACTCGTCCCGATTCTCTCGAGTGATCATGTTGGTGTAGCTCTCGTATTTATCAGCGCGGGAGATGTAGGCGGCTCTGGCCGAGGTAATCGAACGTCTAGCTTGACCAAAGTGAACTTTAATCTCGTTTATGCTCTCTAAGCTGTCTTCAAAGTATTCTTTTAGGCCATAGCTTTCTCATGCTTCATCGAATCCTACACTTGCTGGGATCCTTTCTACCTTCTTGCGGAATTCCACCAGTCTTTTGTCTTAATATGCAGCGTAAGAGGTCTCTCCACGTCCGTGGCGATATCCGAGGTAGGTCTTTCTTCAGCAGGTTCGAGAGACTCCTCTCGAGGGGCGGGTTGACGCGCCAGGTGGGGCTGGATGAAAAAGCAAGGTGCGTTCTGACTACTGCGGTCAGGACTTCATGCTCCGTCTTATTTCCTATAAGTTTGTTGATGAGCACGTTGATATACTCATATTTTCTATATATTTATCATACATTTATAATAAGTTTTCATCCATATTTCATTTATAACTAAGTATAATCATAGTATTTAACCATTTATAGGATTTAGAACATTTGCATTTTCTTTTGTATATATGCATCATTTCAGGTTATTCTATGGATTTGGCGACAATGTGGAAGCTGAAAACATAAGATGATGAGCTAGGAACAAGTAGAGAAGAGTAAGAAGCAAACTGATGTCATCTGACTTGCTGTACTGAGATGTTGCAACCGATTCAAGTCCATGCCACCTAAAGCGACTTAAAGAGCAGACCCTACAAAGAGCATTCCGATTCAGCCTCCACAATCTTCACAAAACTCATAGAAAATTGAGTTACCTTTCCTTCAGAGGTTGTTTCATTCCATTATGGTCAGTAGTTCAGAAGATACGGTTATTTAAGTAACAACATGTCCGTCTGGAAATTTGGCGATCAATTTCATTAACTGAACGATCAGCTCGGATGAAGGGTTTTAATTGCGATTTAGCCTCGACAGTCTTCATGAGAGTCTTGGGCAATTGAGTTAGCTTTAATTTGGTGGTGATTTCAAGGCAAACGGTGCAGTAGTGCAAAAGATACAGATCGATCAATCCATATACACGAACCAAAAGATACCACTTGCAAGTTGCTCCAAAAAAGTGTTTATGCTTTAGTAAAAGTGGGATTAGAGAGGTCCCTTGTCCCTTGCCCCTTGTCTCTTGCCTCTTGTCCCCTCTTTTAAGGCCAAGAGCCATGTTTTTAAAACTCTATATAAGGAGTGTGTGTGCTTGTAATATTCATTCAGTTTTCAATCAACTCTTCTTAGTCTAAAATAAATCAAGAAAAACTCTTATTCTCTCTTTAAAGTCTTCTTAATGTTCTTGTAAGTTTCTCTAGTTCTTGAGTGTTTTTAAGAATTCTTAGTTTTTTTATAAGTTACTTCTAGTTTTTATAAAATCTCTTTTTAATTTTTATTCTAATGTCAAGTCTATCTTCTTAAATCTCACCTTACTCTTTGTGAAAATTATTTTTCTTTTTATTTTACATATCAAAGTATTTTATAGTATCAAGTCTCTCTTCTTAATTTCATCGATTATGTTCATCAACTCTAAACTTATGTTTAAGAGAGGGTTGAACATGTCTTGTGAGTAAACCACCAAGGTTTAGGGTTGGGATGATTAAGGGGGTTGAAAATTAATGACTTCTCCAAGATAGCATGTCCTCTTACAAGGCTACTGTGCAAAGAAACCGAGTTCAGCTTTAATGGAGAATGCCTTCAAGCCTTTAAGACTATCAAGGAAGCACTTGTCAGCGCACCTATAGTTAAAGCTCCGGATTGGGAGTTGCCCTTTGAAATTATGTGTGATGCCAGCGACTATGCTGTGGGTGCTGTCTTGGGTCAGAGTAAGGACAAAAAGTTTCATGTAATCTACTATGCAAGCCGCACCTTGGATGATGCACAAGTCAAGTATGCAACCACCGAAAAAGAGCTTCTAGCTGTGGTCTTTGCTTTTGAGAAGTTTAGATCTTACTTGGTGGGTTTTAAGGTCATTGTGTATACTGACCATGCTGCCTTGAGATACATATACTCCAAGAAAGACATCAAGCCTGGACTCTTGAGATGGATCCTTCTCTTGCAAGAGTTTGACATGGAGATCAAAGACAAGAAGGGTATAGAGAATGGTGTTGCGGATCATCTTTCTAGGATGAGAGTGGAAGAAATCCTACCTTTAGACGACTCACTCCCTGAAGAGCAGCTCATGATGATCAATACCGTGGTATGTGCAAAGCTAGAAGACACACTTGAAGAAGTTTTGAGCCTAAAAGAAGAAAATCTCCCTTGGTATGCGGATATTGTCAACTTCTTAACTTGTGGGGAAGAGCCTACTCATTTGGACCGGTACCACAAGAAGAAATTCATGAGAGACGTCTCACACTACTTCTGGGATGAACCTTACCTGTACAAAAGGTGTGTGGACAGTATCTACCGAAGATGCGTCACAAGAGAAGAGGCGAGAGACATACTTCTACATTGCCACGGTATGACCTATGGGGGTCATTTTGCGAGTTTCAAGACTGCTACAAAGGTTCTCCAAGCTGGGTTTTGGTGGCCTACACTCTTCAAAGATGCACATGAATTCATCAAGTCATGTGAAGCATGCCAAAGAGTCGGTAACATCACCAAAAGAAACGAGATGCCACAATCGCCAATCTTTGAAGTAGAGATCTTCGACGTGTGGGGGATCGATTTTATGGGTCCATTTTCATCATCATATGGCAACAAGTACATTCTGGTGGCAGTAGACTATGTGTCTAAATGGGTGGAAGACATGGCCTCACCAACAAACAATTCAAAGGTGGTGGTTAAACTCTTCAAAACGATCATCTTTCCAAGATTTGGAGTCCCTAAGGTGGTGATTAGCGATGGAGGCAGCCACTTCATCAACAAGGTTTTCGAAAGTCTCTTGAGAAAACATGGTGTTAAGCACAAGGTGGCCACGCCCTATCACCCTCAAACAAGCGGCCAAGTGGAGGTTTCGAATAGACAAATCAAGACTATACTAGAGAAGACTGTGGGAGTGACTAGAAAAGATTGGTCTAGCAAGCTAGATGACGCTCTTTGGGCGTATAGAACAGCCTACAAAACTCCCATTGGAACCACGCCCTTCAACCTCCTCTATGGCAAGTCTTGTCACCTTCCTGTGGAGTTAGAACACAAAGCTCTTTGGGCTGTGAATCAACTCAACTACAATCTCAAGACCGACCAAGAGAAAATGTTGGTACAAATCCAAGAGCTTGATGAGATAAGGATAGATGCCTATGAGAGCGCCGAGATTTACAAGGAAAGGACCAAAGCCTTTCATGACAAGAAGTTGGTGCACAAGGAGCTCAAAGAGGGAAGCAAGGTTCTACTTTACAACTCAAGATTGAAGCTGTTTCCCGGGAAGCTCAAGTCTAGGTGGTCCGGGCCATTTGAGATAAGAGAGATACTACCATATGGAGCCATAACTTTGGTTGGTAAAAATGGAGAGAATTTAACAGTGAATGGGCACAGAGTCAAACCCTACATGGCGAGTGACTGCAGTAAGGAGAGCACCACGTTGCCTCTCCAAGACCCCCCACTAGCCTAACCAAGTAAAGTCAAGCTTAGAGACTTAAAACAAGCGCGCTTGGGAGGCAATCCCATGACTATCATTGTATATATTTTTGTTTCAAATTTATGCTTTCTATTTTGAGTGTGTGTGAGCAGGAACAAGGGAAATGTCGAATCAAGAACCGAGCCTACAAGGTCTAAGCACAACAAACTCCAAGGTAATGAAAATCCAACCTTTGTACATAACATGCATTTTTTTTAATTTTTGCTTTGTGAAATTTTGTCTCCTCTTGAATTTGTTTGACACCGAGACGTTATCATTCAAGTTTGGGGGAGAATGTGTGCTTTGACATATTTTTATTTGGATCTTATTTTGTTTTTACATCTTTGAGTCTTCATGCATAACATAAAAAATTTGTATAGAAAAATACAAAAAAAAATCGGAACAATTCTTAAAAATTTCAAAAAAATATTCATATAGCTTACATTTGCATTGTGAAAATTGTAGGATTGAGTTTAGATTTTTTATCATATAGGATGCATCATTCATATGCATAGGGGGCAATGATGAAAGTTTTTCCTTAAAAAGTGTTTTAAGCTCATGTGTTGGTTCAAGGCCCTAGTTAGTAGTTCTTTGATGCTTTTCACAACTTTGAAATTAAGTTCTAACCATACTTGGATCATTTGACTTGATTTTCGGTGCTTAAAGTTGAAACAAGCATGAATTGAATCCTTACCTATAAATCGGAACCTTAACATGAACATCTAATTATCATACTTGTGCATTTCGAAAAGAATACATGGATTACAAAAAAATATTTAGGCTTTCTTATTCACTTCACCACTCTCTTATAAGCCTAAATAGAATACCACACCTTGACCCTTGCCTTATTTCAAGCCAAAAATCTTGTGTGATTGTAAATTGTGAGGCCTTATTTTCTGTTTGAACTTGGCATAAAGTGTTAGGTTTAGGGCGACATGTTTAGGCTCTCATATTGATGCTAGCTTTGCATTTTAAAGCTAGTTTTAAGCTTGATTAGGAATTGGGAGTTCATGGGTTTGAGAATGAGAAGGTGTTAAGTAAAAAGATGAAAAAGGGATACATATTTCTAGTGGTTAAATCTTGATAAGAAAAAGCTCAAGCAAAGAAAAAAGAGCCCTAGAGGCCAAATGCATAAAAGAAATATTTTTAGAAAGCTATCTAAGGAAAGAAAAATAGCTACTATTTATGACCATACCACTAGCCTTAAGCAAAGTTTAAGAAATTTCCCTAAGAAAAGAAAGTGTTTTATGAAGTTCTTGTGGGTTTAAGCTTGGCGTGAATAACCTTGTTGATTTGGGTAGTTTCTAAAGAGTGAGTGAGCTTGGAAAATATAAAAAATATTGAGAGAGGGATTAGGATCATTGTTAGTGTACTTGGGTAGATGTGAGTCTAGTCATGTATGCATGCATTGCCTTTTACCTTTAGCATTATGTATAAGTTCAAACATTTTTTGAGAGAAACCATTGCTTGAAATACCCATTTGAATGAGAACATTTTTATCTCATAACCTTAACCCTTGCCAAATGTATTCGGTTTTAAAAAGTACAAGTGTGATTCACGGTTTTAACTCTTAATGAATGTTAAAGGTTTTGATTCTTGGATTGCTTGAAATAAACAAGTCAGGATTTGAATTACAATATGTAATGATTATGGCTAAGTCCTTTTGAGTAAATGCTTGTGTACTGCATCCTAGAAGTGAAAACAAGGACCTTTGAATTGATACATTTGAAAAACACTTTTGGATTTGATCCCCCGTTTTTAATCATCTCTTCCTGGCTTGAATTTTGTTTGCTTGAGGGCAAGCAAAAGACAAGTTTGGGGGAGTTGATATACTCATATTTTCTATATATTTATCATACATTTATAATAATTTTTCATCCATATTTCATTTATAACTAAGTATAATCATAGTATTTAACCATTTATAGGATTTAGAACATTTGCATTAGCATTTGCATTTTCTTTTGTATATATGCATCATTTCAGGTTATTCTATGGATTTGGCGACCAATTTCGTTAAACTGAAAGATCAGCTCGTATGAAGGGTTTTAATTGCGATTTAGCCTTGAAGTTCTTCATGAAAGTCTTAGGAAATTGTGTTAGCTTTCATTGGGCGGTGATTTCAAGTCAAACTGTGCAGTAGTGCAAAAGATACAGATCGATCAATCCATGCACCCGAACCAAAAGATATCATTTGCAAGTTGCTCAAAAAAAGTGTTTATGCTTTAGTAAAAGTGGGATTAGATAGGTCCCTTGTCCCTTGCCCCTTGTCTCTTGCCCCTTAACCCCTCTTTTTAGGCCAAGAGGCATATTTAAAACTCTATATAAAGAGTATGTGTGTGCTTGTAATAAATCATTCAGTTTTTCATTCAAGTTTTCAATCAACTCTTCTTAGTCTAAATAAATCAAGAAATACTCTTATTCTCTCTTTTGAGTGTTCTTGTAAGTTTCTCTAGTTCTTGAGTATTTTTAAGTATTCTTAGTTTTTTTTTTTATAAGTTACTTGTAGTTTTTATAAAATCTCTTTTTAATTTTTATTCTAATGTCAAGTCTTTCTTCTTAAATCTCACCTTACTCTTTGTGAAAATTATTTGTCTTTTTATTTTACATATCAAAGTATTTTATAGTATCAAGTCTCTCTTCTTAATTTCATCGATTATGTTCATCAGCTCTAAACTTATGTTTAAGAGAGGGTTGAACATGTCTTGTGAGTAATCCACTAAGGTTTGGAGTTGGGATGATTAAGGGGGTTGAAAATTAAATTTTGGGTATTTTCTTGTTCTTCATCTATTTCTCTTCTTGGATTTGGGGGTTTTAAAGTCTAGAGATTCTCGATAGAGATCTCTTTAATCTTAGGGATTTCCTTATCCTAACAAGACTTAGGAAATCCCTTAAAACCAAATCCAAGAGACTAGCTCATCCTTTCCCAAACATCATGGATGCTTACGGAGCTAGTTAAGCCATCTTTTAAGATCCAAGCTTAATATTTTTCACCCTATCTTTCCACCAAACATCATGGGTTAGGAGGAATGGGTGAAGAAAGGATTTACACCACACATCATGGGTAAATCTAATATAGCTTCTTAAGGCTTAGAGATAGCACCTTAGTGTGTAAAAATATGTTTTCAAAACCTTAAGTTAGAATTTTCAACCTCCTTAATAATGAATCGCAACCTTGAATCTGTCTTTAATATTTGAATTTAAAAACTTAAAACCATTTTCCTCTAGCTTTGTGTTTAATTATTTTCACTAAAATTCTCCTAGATAGTTAAATTTTGCAAAAGAGTTTTTATAAATTTGTAAAATTAAGTTTTTAATATTTTTAATATTTTAGAAATTGCTTAGAGTCTTACTTTACTGTCTGGTTTTAATTTCGTAGTTGATTGATTTTTAAATATAGTTTTTGAAAATCTTGCTACTCACCATCAAATCTATTAATAAATCCGGTTTTAGATTTTGATCTTGTAAAACTGTTAGATCGGTTGTCTAGTTGTTTAAAAATAATCTACTAGTTGTATAACCCTTCAGTAGGAATTTTAAAATAGTTTTCATCTTCGTTTTATAATTGCAAGTATTTTTTAGAGAATTTCTCACCAAATAATCCTGATTTCACTTAGCTTTACTTTGAGCTCTTGTATTCTTAATACCTTTCACACCCTAGTTTGGATTGATAACCTGAAGTACTGCAATGACATGACTATGCTTTAGGCTTTCATAATCACTGAAAAAGCTAGTTATCACCCGCCGAGCCGCTTTTGCTCCTTGGATAGTTTCGCTCGGATGGCCTCGTTCTTCTTTTGAGCCTTTGCCATGTTCTGAACCTCGTCTCTCAAGTCCTCGACTTGCGATTCAGCCTTGTGCTGGGCGTGTTCCATCTCCTTGATGTTCTTCTCCATTCGGCCCATGATGTTGTAAGTGGCTCCACGAGTTTTCTAACACTCGTACTTCAGGCCGTGGATGTCTCCTAATCCGCGGTTCAGAACCCCTTTGTGATCCGCCAAGTCCTCGGAAGTTCTGGATAGTTTGTTGATGTTGCCAAAAGTGCGATTCTTCAACACCTTCACGTTATTGGCGACTTCCTGGAGCTTGTGGAAGACTTCAGCCTGGATAGAGTCCATTCGGGCGTGTAAAGATCTCTCAGACTTCACATGATAATCAGTCATCACTGTTATCGCCTCGATAAGGTTCTCCACTTGCTGATATAAGAGAGCAGGTGCGATCCTCTGATCATTCTGGGCAGGAGGTAGCGTCAGGAGGTGAAGACTCTCGCTTCCATGGATAATGGGAGGCGGAAATCCTCATTGAGGTCGAGGCATGAAGCGCTCGTGTGGCAGCAGCGTCGGAGGTGGTCTCTGAGAATGGTGTAGATATTCTGCATGTGGCCGTGTGTTTGGAGGGATACAACGGTCGATCCTTGCGTTCTCCATGGTGTGGTAGTTCCTGAAACTCATAGAAAGAAATCTAGAAGTTAGAGAAAAAGAATGAACAACCACCTGTTCCACCCTCTAGACAACATTCAGCTACTTGACAGTACAAGGTTGAGAAAAGAGAAAGAACAAGTCTAAGAGGTTGAGCAGCCAGCTATGCAAGCGGTTTTTGGTGCTCCACAAGACCATGATGAAGCTCCAGCAGTAGGTCTTAATGCTGCACTACAGGGTGCTCAAGGTTGGGGTAATGGAAACTCCAACCACGCACACAGTCCAAGGAGGATCATAGGTGCTTGTGATGAGAAAAACATGCATCACAACCATTTTGGTATTGCTCCACCACCAGTCCAGCATACACACTTTGAGATACATCCAGACTTCATCTCTATGATCAAGGACAGCAAGTTTCATTGTTTGTCAATAGAAGACCCCCTTAAACATCTAGACAACTTTGATCAACTTTGCAATTTAATCAAGATCAATGGTGTCTCCGAAGATTGCTTCAAGCTTAGGTTGTTACCATTTTCACTTGGAGCCAAGGCTTGGCATTGAGAGAAGACACTTCCCCAAGACACTATCACAACTTGGACTGATTGCGAGAAAGCCTTTTTGTCAAAATTCTTCTCAAGCTCAAGAACAACTAGTTTGAGGAATGAAATCTCCGGTTTCACTCAAAAGCAAAGTGAAACCTTTAGTGACACTTGGGAAAAGTTTAGGAGCTACACACTTCAGTGCTCACATCATGACTTCACAGAAGATTCACTCTTGAGTACCTTATACTGTGGAGCTTTGCCAAAGATTCACGTGATATTGGACACCGCAAGCAAAGGACACTTTCTTGGACAAGAGGTGAGTGAGGGTATAGAACTCATTGAAAATATGGCTTTGAGTGATGGAAATTATTCAGGGGAGTATGAGAGAGCACCAAGGGGCTGTGAGTTCGAAGCACACAGGAAGGAGCTCAAGTCACTCCATGAGAAAATTGACATGATGTTGCTTGCAAGTCAAAAACAAGTGCACTTTGCTTGTGCAAATCCAGATGCATATCAAGGGCAAGGACAAGGCCACTTTCAAAGCCAACAACAAAGGAACAAGCCATATGGACATCCTGGTTTTGTGTCACAGCAAGAACAAGTCCAAGCTCCAACTCATGATCCTCTCCACGCTATGTTCAAACAATTTCTTCAAGGCAAAGCGTCTGCTGATTTGAAGTTAGCTGAAATCAATGCTAGGATGGACGATTCTTGTACTTAGTTAGCTTCATAAAACAGCAGCCTCAACACCAAGGAACTCTACCGGGCAAAAGTGAAGCAAATCCTAAGGAGTATTGCCAAGCTATTCAAGCTCTTGAAGAGGAAACCACCACTCTTGATGACGTGACTCCACCACTGTATGAAGATGAGTATGAGACTGACATCCACTCCAATGATGCTTCTAGTCTCCATGAGGTCATTGAAAAGCCAAGTTTGGGGGGGGATTTGCAAGGAAATCTACCATGATGCTTCAAACAAACAGGTTAAAGAAGTTTTGCTGATGAAAAAATCTTGTGCTGAGGAGAAAGAGCAGATCCAGGAGCCTACAAGAGAGCACATTGCAGCAATTAATGAGCTCAAAACTTTGACAAAGCACAACAATCCGGGAAAATTCTCAATTGTGTGCAAGATAGGCGATTTAGAGGTTCAAGATGCTATGTGTGATTCAGGTTCCACAGTGAGTATTATGGTTCTTGACATGGCCAAGAGAGTTGGAATAAGGAGTATGGATTGGCATCCTACCAAGATCACTTTTGGAGATGGGTCTACAAAGAAACCTCTTGGTTTGGTAAAAGACTATCTGGTGAAGGTTGGAAATTGCTTGGTGCCAACTGATTTTGTGATCATGGATATAGTCAAGGCCAAGAATCTCCCTATGCTCCTAGGTACACCATTCCTCAGCAATTGATTTTCCTAAAGAAGAAGTTATCCTAAAGAATGTGAGTCACTCGGTTTCATACCCGATCACGCCTCCTTTAGCAGAGTTTTGTGGAATGATGGAACCTGAGGAAGACACTTTTGATCAACAGGAACGTGTTTGTAAGAAGATTAGAGAGGAGGCTGAGTTGAAAAGGCGTTTGGAAGCCCAAGCTTTGAGAAACAAGCAACTAGCAACGAGCTTGCAAGACAAGCACGCGGCCAAGGCTAAAAAACGTTGTGTCTCTGGTACAAGCAAGGATAAGGCCGAGCCTAGGGTCAAGTCTGCTGCTCAAGAAGAACCTGATGGTGAGTCATTGGTCAATATGTTTGGACATGAAGAAGAAGTAACCACCAAGAAGGAACCACCAAACAAGAAAGGCAAGGTTAAAGGAGCTTTGGTGAGATTTCCCGAGAAAGCTAAGGATGAGATTGGTAATGGAAGTGTGGTGCCAAGGAACACTTTGAGTTTACATCCATTGGAACTCAAAGGAGGTTCCATTGAGTACAAAGTCAAGTGCAAAGGAATGCCAAAACCATTCTCAAAGGCAAGGTTCATTCTTCCACCGAGGTTAGAGAAGGATGAAGCAAGGGTGCAAGAGATGCTGTCTACTATCTACACTGTGGACATGCCTCAAGGAGAACACCAAGCCACGTCCTCAGCCACCCACTTCACCCTTAAGCCAGCCTAAAAAAAGAGTAAGGAAAGTCAAGCTAAGAGACTTTAAACAAAGCGCACTTGGGAGGCAATCCCATGTTCTAGATTATGTTTTTAAGTATGTGTGAGCAGGAACAAGGGAGATGATCCAAAACCACGTTCTTGGGGGTTTAAAAAGCAAGGGAAAATGAAGCAGCCCGAAGATAGATGGCTAGATCGACCCTCCGTGGTCGATTCAAGCAAGATCGAGGGCTGGATCGAGGGGTTCAATCGATCTCAAGCACCAAACGGTGGTTGGATTAATCCATGCCACTCGATCTCCTGCCATGAACGATGCAAGGATCGACCCAGCTGCTCGATTTCAGGCCTAACCACAACAAGCTCCAAGGTACACCACTCCAAAACCTTGTAAATATCATGCATTTTTGGATTTTGATTTTGATTTTATTTTTTATTTTTTTTTGTTGATGGTCTCTCTTGAACTTTTATTACACAAGGGAATGTGTAATTTAAGTTTGGGGGAGAGGTTGAGAGATTTAATTTTGTGTTCTGTGTTCTTATTTTCCCTTTAGCATATTTGAGTCTTCATGCATATACATTTGCATAGAAAATCAAAAAAATTTAAAAAAAAATTTCATGTAGTTGCATTTGCATTTGTAGAATATTTTAGGATTGAGTCTAGATTTTTTATTCATTTTGGATTGCATTCGTATGCATTGGGAGCAATGATGAGATAATCCATGTAGGTTGTTAAATTTTGTGATCAATTCAACACCCTAGTTAGTAGTTCTTTGATGCTTGTGAATAGATTTGAAAGTAAGGAAGAACCATTATTGGACCACCTCATTTGTCCCTAGTTTTTGGTTAAAATAGGTCTTGAAATTGATAGCCAACTCTACTCACTTAAACCGAATTTTGACATTTAATTATCATGCTTGAATTGAAAGTAAATTCATGGATAAAAATACTTGAGCTTTCTTATCCACTTTGCCACCCTTTTGCTAGCTCAAGTAGCACCCCTACCATATCCAACCTCCTTTGAAGCCAATTGTTCTTGTGTGATTGTTTGTGAGGCCCTTATTTCGATTGAACCTAGCATAAAGTGTTAGGTTTGGGACAACAAGTATAGGTTTTCATGTAGATTTTAGCCTTGCATTTTGGGGCTAGCTTTAGGCTTAAGATTTGAGGGTTTGATTTGCCGTGGTACTATTTGATCTTTTGTGGAAAAGTGTGAAAACGAAGTGGTGTTGAATAAAGGGCTTGGTGGAAAATAAGGGGAAGAATGGTTTGAAATGAAGAGTCTTGGATTTTAAAAGGAATATCTCTAAGTAAATAAAAAAAAATATATGTTAGGTGGTCTTAAGAAATAAAAAGAGCCAAAAAGGGCCAAGGAAAAAAAATATATACAAGGCTGCGTATAGATCAATGAATAGCTAAGTTGAAAAGAATAAAAAAAGCATGATAAGAAAATGATAGGTTGAAGAAGTTCCCCTTAGAGCTTTAAAAAGGAGAAAATGTGTTTGGAATTCAAAGGGTTTAGTAAGGCACAAAGAGCCTTGGGAAAAAATGTTGATTCTAGAGGGTTGAGTGAGCAAAAAAATGAATGAGAGGGGTATAGGATCATTGATAGCATCTCGGGTAGATGAAAATCTATGCTTGTATGCATCACTTGTTTCTTACCTTTAGCATTATGCATATGGTTTAATCGTTCTTGAGTGTCACCATTACTTAAATGCAAAACCGGATGAATTGAGATCATTTTTATCTCAAAACACAGTCCCTTAGCCAAATGAATTTACTTTCCTTGCAATGTAATGATTCACGGTTTCTCACTTAAAAAATGTTAAAGAGTTGGTTTGATAGGGAGGCTTGTTTTGATTGAATCCTAGGTACACTTGAATGTTGAGATAGGCATGGCTAACTCTTTTGGAGTATGATAAATTAACATGCATTTTAGAATTAAGAACTAGGATGTTGAGTTGATCATTATTGTTAGCACTCTTAGATATTGAGCTCCCACCTTTAAACCTCTCTCCCTTGCTTGAATTTTGTAGGCAAGGGAAGGCTTGAAGGCTTGAAGGAGTATATCAAGGATAGTGATATACTCAGATATTTCGCATATTTAGCACTCATTTAGGATATGTTTTCATGCACTTTTGCACTCATACTTAGAGTTATTGTATTTTTTGTCTCATTATAGGTTTTAGGACATGTTGCATTAGCAATTGCATATTTCTTACATATATGCATTGTTGTAGGTAATATGGTGTACATGGAGCTTTGATGGATGCTGAGCATGGAGAAGAAGGTGAAAGAAAGACTTAGGAGTTGATGGGAATCAAGTGCAAGCTCGACCAAATCCAGTCGATCAGCCTTGGATCGAGTCACAGATCGATCAAACCCAGTAGATCAGCCGTGGATCGAGCAGCAGATCGACCAAACCCAGTCGATCAACCTTGGATCGAGTCACATATCGACCAAACCCAGTCGATCAGCCTTGGATCGAGTCACAAATCGACCAAACCCAGTCGATCAGCCTTGGATCGAGTCAAAGATCGACCAGCCAGCTTGATCCGTTTATCTATTTTGCCCTTCTTTTGCTTTGCCAACTCACCCTTTGTCTTTTAGTGAGGGGACCATTTGTGTGGTTCTACATAAACATATTTTACCTAATTTTCAGAGGTAGACACGAAATTTGGGAGTTTTTTCCTCCAATTTTGATCTAGCTACCATTGTAGGGCACTTTTAAGTTTTATCTCTTATAAAACTTTGATTTTGAAATTAAGAACTTGTCTTTAAAGCCTAAATCTTTCTTATTTCTTTAAGCTAACCATGTTCAGAATCTCTAATCCTGTGATTAAGGGCTGTTCGAACATCATTAGTTAGTAATTTTTTTAGGTTTAAGGTTGGGGTGATTAGGGAGTTTTTAAAGGTTCAATCTTGGGTTTTTCATGTGCTTCATCTAAATCTCTTCTTGGATTTGGAGAGCTCAAGGCCTAGAGACTCTTGAGAAAGATCTCTTTGATTCTAGGGATTTCCTTATTTCAAAAAGACTTAGGAAATCCCTTAACCCCAAATCCAAGAGACTAGCTCATCCTTTCCCAAACACCATGGAAGCTTAGGGAGCTAGTTATGCCATTTTTAAGTTCTGAACTCCTTGTTCTTCAGCTTCTCTTTCCACCACAAAAAATGGGTTAGGAGAAAAGTTTGAGAAAAGGATTTATACCACAAACCATGGATAAATCTAGTTATAGCTTCTTAAGGCCTAGAATAGCACTTCAAAGTGTAGATCTTTGTTTCTAAAACCCCAAGTTCGAATCTTTAACCTCCCTAAGCATGAATCCCAACCTTAAATCTGTTTTTAGCCTTTTGAAATCTTAAAGTTTGAGTCTTTGCTTCTAGTTTGTCAAGGAATCATCTTTTTATCTTAATTCTTGCATTAGAGTTTTCTAAATTCATAAAGTCGTGTTCTTGCTTGCTTAAGTATTTTAGAAATCCCCTAGAGTCCTAATTTACAGTTTGGTTATAAGTCAGTAGTCGTAGGATTTTTATTATTAGTTTTTAAATATCTTCTCTCTTGCCAGAAATTTCCTAGTTTATCCGGTTTTAAATTTTGATTTTCTAAAATTAGTAGTTCGGTCTTTTAAAACCTTTTGAATAGTCTAGCTTTTGTTTAACCCCTTGGTCGGAATTTTAAAATAGCTTTCAAGTTTATTAGATCGTCACAAGTAGTTTATTCTGAATTGTTCACCCATTTATACGAATTTTCTTAACTTTACCACAAGTTCTTGTATTCTTGGTAGCTTTCAACATCCCAACTTGGATTGATTCGTAAAGTACTATAATGACATAAAGAGGCTTTAGGTTTGATTTAGGATCACGAAAAAATCCTCTTATCAGATAGCAAGGAAGACGTTGGCATCATCAAGAGCCACTTCATACAAGCGACATTCAATGCCACCAGGACTAGGTTCATGGACGTTCATAGATACAAGAAGGCTGGGAAGGTTCGAGACCTGATCAGCAGAGAAGACCTTGCAGAATTTAACAAGGTAGTGGAAAACCTTCCTCAGGAAACTACTTTGAATGCAGCGTGGAAGGAGCATTTGATTAGGTATTACTTCCATAAAAGTGATGAGACTAAGCGAGAGATGAGGATGAGGATGCAATCATGGAAAGACTCAAGGAGTCTTCAGCAGAAGAGGCTGTGCAGAAGACCAGAAGCCATAAACAGCTCTCCATCACGTGCTCCGTCAAAGGGACCAAGGATGAGGATGCAAACATAGAGAGACTCAAGGAGTCTTCAGCAGAAAAGGCTGTGCAGAAGGCAAAAAGACCTTGCTTAAGGTCGAGCTCAACCTCCAACTAAGCTCCCAAACTACCAAAGTCTAGCTAAAAGAAACTAAACAAGAGCGGCTCAATGGGAGACAACCCATTTTAGGTACTCTCTTTCTCATCTCTTTAACCATACTAATCTTTAGTTTTGGTTTCTTTTTAGTTTACAGCATTCACTTAAACCCCAAAAGCCAAAAAAATCAGAAAACCACGAATAGCACAAAAAATCAGAAAACCAGAAAAGACCAAATATATGAAGAAGGATTTTCGAAGAACACTCAGCGGGGGACGAACTGACCGTGGGCCGACCAGAAGGAGCCTGGCCGCGCCATGAGCCAAGATGGTGCGGAGAAGAGACCCCTGGCCGCTGCCGCGACTAACCATCGCGCGGCCAGCCTTCTTCTGCAACGTTCTCCATCCAGAACTTCACCAAACCGGATATCCTTAAACCCATGTTAAGCTTTGGAACAAGATGGAAACTTGTAAAGCTTTCAAGGGTTTGTACACGTCCTAAAGACCGCAATATAACTTCAACAACCGGGGCATATTGCTGTTGCATCAAAGACGGCGAGACAAGACAAGACTCCATCCAAGTCAAGACAAGACTCCATCCAAGTCAAGTCAAGTCAATGATCCATCTCTCTACATACTTCTTCCAGCACGTTCAACGGACCTGTATCCACGAAGACGAAGAAGAATACAACGGTATCATCCTCCAGAACAGTTGTTCAAGCTCCAGAAGGAAGAAGATGCAACTTTCTTCAACCACACCGCGAAGAGGAAAGTTCCCGAAGACTAGTTTCTCTCTTCCGCGACTGAGACCCTTACTGAAACCAAGTAAGAATTTCATATCGCATTGAGGTTCAAACTAGCAACACATCTCTTCCGGGATCCCGAACACATCACCGGATAGGCCAGTATCGACCGAAACTTCAAGTTTCTGAGGTGATGCAATCTTCAAGACGTAAGGACATAAGATTTTCCATCTCTCATTAAAGCTGTTATCAAAAGTCAAGGAACCAAGACGAGTACTCAACAACCGGAGTACATGTTCTTCTAAACAAAAGTGTGCCCCAATCATCATCATCATCACCATCAGCCGCCAACATCACCATACGCCCACCACCACAGAACGAAGCAAGGAAGCTCAAACCGCGCATCACATTTCCTTTCGAACGAAGTTTTCGATTTTTTTTGTTCAATTAAATTGATTCTAAGCAGGGACATAAGGAGAATGATTAAGTCCTTAGATCCATCATACCACACGCCCATCCACCCATACCAAACCCAACGCCACTTTCAAGAAAGTCTTCACAAGCTTGTTGATATACTCATATATTTCGCATATTTAGCATACATTTAAGGTACATTTTCATGCATATTGCATTCATAATTAGATTAATTGTAGCTTTTGTTCCATTTTAGGTTTTAGGACATGTTTGCATAAGCATTTGCATATTTCTTGCATATATGCTTCATTTTCAGGTTATTTGGTGTGCATGCAGCTAGTTTGGATAGTGGGCATGGACAAGAAGAGCTTAGGAATTGCTTGGAGTCAAGGGAGAACTCGGCAAAAAAGAATTAGGCTGAGATCGAGCCTTAGATCGACCATCCAGGTCATTTCAGCCTTGGATCGAGCGACAGATCGACCGACCAAGGCTGTTCGACCACAGATCGACCGACCACGGCCGTTCGACCACAGATCAACCAGCAGATCAACCAAACCCAGTCGATTCAGCTTGGATCGAGCAGCAGATCGACCAAGCCCAGTCGATTCAGCTTGGATCGAGCAACAGATCGACCAAGCCCAGTCGATTCAGCTTGGATCGAGCCACAGATCGACCAGCCAGCTCGATCCGTCAATCTGTTTTTCCCTTCTTTTGCTTTGCCAACTTACACTTTTTTTTTAGTGAGGGGACCATTTGTGCGGTCCTATATAAACATTTTTTACCTAATTTTCAGACCTAGACACGAAATTTTGGGGATTGTCTCTCCCATTTTTAGATCTAGCCTCCATTTTTGGAGAGAAAACCCTTAAGCTTTTATTTTTCTTGTAAATACTTTTGATTTTTATTTCAAGTACTTCTCTTTAAGCTTTGATATCTCTTTCTTTTTATCTAAATCATGTCTAACACCTCAAATCCTATGATTTTGAGGGGTTTGAATATGATTAAGAAGTAGTAGATTTTTAAGGTTTAAGGTAGGGGTGATTAGGGAGGTTTAAAGCTTGGATCTTGGGTTTTCTTCCTGTTCTTCATCTTATATCTTCTTGGATTTGGAGGGTTCAAAGCCTAGAGACTCTTGAGAAATATCTCTTTGATTCTAGGGATTTCCTTATTTCAAAAAGACTTAGGAGATCCCCTAAACCCAAATCCAAGAGACTAGCTCATCATTTCCCAAACGCCATGGATGCTTAGGGAGCTAGTTAGGCAATTTTTAAGATATTTGCTTCATGTTCTTCAACCTATCTTTCCACCACACACCATGGGTTAGGATGAAAGGTTGAAGAAAGGATTTACACCACACACCATGGATAAATCTAGATCTAGCTTCTGGTGGCCTAGAGATAGCACTAAAATGTGTAGATCTATGTTTTTAAAACCCCAAGTTCGAATATTGAACCTCTCTAAGTATGAGCCTCAACCTTAAATCTGTTTTTATCAATTAAGAAGTTTCAAAAGCTTTCATTTTTAGATTCAAAGTTTGTTCCTTTCATTTTCTAGAAATAGCCTTATTTGTCTGTTTTTTGTTTCCGAATTTTATTAATCAGTAGCTTGCTCATTTAAATTAGTAGGAGTAGTCTAGTAGTTAGCTAACCCTTCATTAGGGATTTAAAAATTGTTTTCGTGTTCATTAGGTTGTCACAAGTAGTTTTTAGTATTTGTTTCCCCCATTTAATCAAAATTTTGACTTAGCTTTACTTTGCTCTTGTATTTCTAGTATCTTTCACACCTAGGCTGGATTGACACCTAAAGTATTAAAACAACAAAACTAAGCTTTAGGTTTGATAAAACATGCTAAAACGCAAGTTATCAATTGGCGCCATTGGCAACTTGGGTTTGCTTGAAAGTATTGGGATTTGGAGCTTAGTATAGACTAGATTTTTATTTTTCATTTTGGTTACTAACTTTCTTTCAAGTGTTTGTTCTTTTTGCAAGGCATAATCACAAGGGAGAAAGTATGGATTCGATATAACATCAATGTTTGAGGCTATATTAGCGGGTCAAGAGAGAATGATGGCTTGGAACCCCACAAGCCACCATGGTTTTGAAGGGTCATCCACTTATCAAAGAGGAATTATGGATGAAAGATATGCTCAAGAGAACCAATATGGATATGGTGAGGGATACCAATCTTGGGACATGGAGTATGAGCAAGGAGCAAACTATTCCTCCCAAATCTCTAAGGAGGAAGAAAATATCAACTTGATGAAGCTGATTTTGGAGGAGCAAGAAAGGTTTAATGAATGCTTTGGCATGCTTGACTTTACACTAGGCTCTCCTGCCCCATGTACAAGAGTTGCTGCAACAACACATGTAGAGTCCATCAACACCGAAATCACTCAAGGGAATGAGGAACAAGAGGATAAAGCTCAAACCAATGATGAACTCCAACAAGAAGCTGACGAAAAAGAACTTGAAGCTCTTCTTGGATACATTGTGTATGAAAATCTTGAGCAAAGATTTGAAGATCCTTGTGAAGACAGTTTGGTTGTTGAATGCATAGAGGATGCTTGTGAGAGCTCATTTGTTGAGAAAGAGCTCTCCACCAAGGCAGAAACACATGTGCAGCTAATTCCCAAGGACGAGACAAAGGCGAGTCCCATTGAAGAAGCCTCCATGGAGGCTGAAGAAGTAGAATCTCCAATGGAACAACCCTTTGCCAAGTACCTCGGTTTAACTCTCACCAATTAAGAGAGCATTGAGGATCCAAGGCAGTTACCCTTTGAGCAGATAAGGATGATCACATTTAGGGGATCGTTCTATGATGAGTATGATCCTGGTGATCCAAGCCTCAACATGTCAAGCTAGAGACTTTAAACCAAGCGCACTTGGTAGGCACTCCCATGACTATCCTTTTCTTTAAATTTTTCTTTTTCAGTACTAAATTATGCTTTTTTGTGTTTGTGAATAGGACCAAGGGAGATGGAGATTCGAAACCACATTCTTGGAGCCTTTAAAGGCAAAAGAAAATGAAGCAGCCCGCTTGATCGATGGCTAGATCGACCTACACGGTCGATTCAAGTAAGATCGCAGGCTGGATCGAGTGGTTCAATCGATCTCCAGCACCAAACGGTGTCTGGATTGATCCGTGCCACTTGATCTCCTGCCAAGAATGATGCAAGGATCGATCCACCAGCTCGATCTCAGGCCTAACCACAACAAGCTCCAAGGTACACCATTCCAAAACCTTGTATATATCATGAATTTTTGGATTTTAATTCTTATTTTTGTTGATGGTCTCTCTTGAACTTTTATTACAAAAGGGACTGCGTAATTTAAGTTTGGGGGAGAGGTGAGAGATTTAATTTTGTATTTTGTGTTCTTATTTTCCCTTTAACATATTCGAGTCTTCATGCATTCAGATATTTGCATAGAAAAATCAGAAAAAATTAAAATTTTCAAAAAAATTCATGTAGCTTGCGTTTGCATTTGTAAATATTTTAGAATTGAGTCTAGATTTTTTTTGTCATATAGGTTGCATCATTCATGTGCATAGGGGGCAATTTTCCTTGTAAAGTTTTTTAAGCTCTTGAATTGGCTCAAGGCCCTAGTTAGTAGTCCTTTGATGCTTTGTGCAAACTACGAAATTAAGTTCTAACCATATTTGGATCATTTGTCTTGATTTTCTTGGCTTGAAGTTGAAACAAGCATGAATTGAATCCCATCCTATAAATTGGAACCTTAACATGAACTTTTAATTATCATACTTGTGCATTTCAAAAATGATACATTGATAAATATACATATTTGGGCTTTCTTCTTCCTTTCACCACTCTCTTGTAAGCCTAGATAGATTTCAAAACCTTAACCCTTACCTCTTTTCAAGCCAAAATTTGTGTGAGTATGTGAGGCCTTATAACTTTTTGATTGAACTTAGCATAAAGTGTTAGGTTTAGGGAGACATGTTTAGGCTCTCATATGATGCTATCTTTGCCTTTTGAAGCTAGTTGTAGGATTGATTTGGGCAGGGGATCACGGTTTGAGTATAAAAGAATGAGAAGGTGTTAGGAAAATGGAAGAAAGGGGATACATAGTTAAGGTGGTTGGTCTTGAATTGTTTTGTGTAAAAGCTCAAGTTAAAAAGAAAAGGTAATAGCTCTCTTATAAAATGAAAAGAAAAGAGCCAAGAGGCCAAATGCATAAAAGAAAAAAAAAATATATAAGAAGAGAGCAATCTAAAGAAAAGAGAAGAGCTAATGAATGTATGGCCATACCACTAGCTATAATAAAGGTTGAAGAAGTTTCCCTAGGATGAATTTGATGAAGTTCTTGTGGGTTTGTACTTGGCGTGTTTTGTTTGATTATGGGTATCTCTAGAGGGTGAGTGACCTGAAAAGGAAAATGAATGAGAGGGTAATTAGGTTCATTGTTAGTGTATTTGGGTAGATGAGAGTCTAGTCATGTATGCATACATTGCCTTTTACCTTTAGCATTATGCATAAGTTCAATTCTTTTTGAGATAAACCAAAGCTTGGAGTACCCACTTGAATGAGATCATTTTTATCTCATAACCTTGTCCCTTAGCCAAATGTATTCGGTTTTAAAAGCACAAGTGTGATTCACGGTTTGAAATGCTTAATAAATGTTAAAGGTTAGGATTCTTGGATTGTTTGGAATAGACAAGTCATGATTTGAAATTCAATATGTGATGAATATGGCTAAGTTCTTTGGAGTAGAGTTTGTATATTGCATCTTAGAATTGAGAACTAGGACCATTGAATTGATACATTTGATAAAACACTTTTGAATTTGAGCCCCCACTTTTAAACCTCTCTTCCTAGCTTGAATTTTGTTTGCTTGAGGGCAAGCAAAAGGCAAGTTTGGGGGAGTTGATATACTCATATATTTCGCATATTTAGCATACATTTAGGGTACATTTTCATGCATATTGCATTCATAATTAGATTAATTATAGCTTTTGTTCCATTTTAGGTTTTAGGACATGTTTGGATAAGCCTTTGCATATTTCTTGCATATATGATTCATTTTCAGGTTATTTGGTGTGCATGCAGCTAGTTTGGATAGTGGGAAAGGACAAGAAGAGCTTAGGAATTGCTTGGAGTCATGGTAGAGTTTTTTTACATTTTTATATAAACATTTTTTACCTAATTTTCAGACCTAGACACGAAATTTTGGTGATTGTTTCTCCCATTTTTAGATCTAGCCTCCATTTTTGGAGAGAAAAACCTTAAGCTTTTATTTTTTGTAAATACTTTTGATTTTTATTTCAAGTACTTCTCTTTAACCTTTGATATTTTTTTCTTGCTATCTTAATCATGTCTAACACCTCAAGTCCTATGATTTTGAGGGGTTTGAATATGATTAAGGAGTAGTAGATTTTTAAGGTTTCAGGTTGGGGTGATTAGGGAGGTTTAAAGCTTGGATCTTGAGTTTTCTTCTTGTTCTTCATCTTATCTCTTCTTGGATTTGGAGGTTTCAAAGCCTAGATACTCTTGAGAAAGATCTCTTTGATTCTAGGGATTTCTATATCTCAAAAAGACTTAGGAAATCCCCTAAACCCAAATCCAAGAGACTAGCTTATCCTTTCCCAAACGCCATGGATGCTTAGGGAGCTAGTTAGGCCATTTTTAAGATCTTTGCTTCATGTTCTTCAACCTATCTTTCCACCACACACCATGGGTTAGGATGAAAGGTTGAAGAAAGGATTTATTCCACACACCAGGGATAAATCTAGATCTAGCTTCTTAAGGCCTAGATATAACACTAAAATGTGTACATCAATGTTCTTCAAACCCCAAGTTCGAATATTGAACCTCTCTAAGCACTGTCTCTTATACACATCTAGATGTGTATAAGAGACAGCCATGGATAAATCTAGATCTAGCTTCTTAAGGCCTAGATATAACACTAAAATGTGTACATCAATGTTCTTCAAACCCCAAGTTCGAATATTGAACCTCTCTAAGCATGAGCCTCAACCTTAAATCTGTTTTTATTTATTAAGAAGTTTCAAAAGCTTTCATTTTTAGATTCAAAGTTTGTTTCTTTCATTTCCTAGAAATAGCCTTATTTGTTTGTTTTTTGTTTCCGAATTTTATTAATCAGTAGCTTGCTCATTTAAATCAGTAGGAGTCGTCTAGTAGTTAGCTAACCCTTCAGTAGGGATTTTAAAATTGTTTTCGTGTTCATTAGGTTGTCACAAGTAGTTTTTAGTATTTGTTTCCACCATTTAATCCGAATTTTGACAATTTTGACTTAGCTTTACTTTGCTCTTGTATTCCTAGTATATTTCACACCTAGGCTGGATTGTCACCTAAAGTATTACAACAACATAACTAAGCTCTAGGTTTGATAAAACATGCTAAAAAGCTAGTTATCACTTGTACTTGAATTTACCTATCTTTTTCACCTCAACTCTATTTAAACAAACAGGGGACACTTTGATTTAAGTCTGGGGGGGGGGGTTTCTTATATTACTAACTATGCTTTGATTTGATGAGTCTTAAGAATACATGCATCATTGATCGAGTCGTTTTATAGAGTCAAAACATTTTTCTTTTAGTCGGAAACAATGAACTTTGCTAGGTACAAGTCGCTTCGAACAAAGAACCTTAATAACCATTCTCACGGGTTTAGAAGCAAGGTTTATTAAGTTTAACACTGCTAGTGGATCGTTCCAACGGAGAAAGTTCATATCTCTAGAGTACTCGAAGGATTTTATGTTGACTCCGCACCTAATGAATCAAAACTTCTCGTCAAGGGGTTTGAGGTACTTCGAACTTTGCTCCTCTTTTAAACTCTAGCATGACTAAGTAGATGCAATGCAACCTCTCCTTAATATTCCCTGATTATACGAAAAGAAAAAAAAATAGAAAGAAAAGTCTTAATTTGAGAATGACAACTCGAGTTCCACAAAGGACAATGACGGTTCGCAGATATCATGAAAGCTTCGAGGAAGTGATCATTCTCAAGCTAAGAAGGAAAAGAAAAAATAATATATGGAAAAAGCCAGTCGATAGAAAAAATAAAATGATACCCTAGAAAAGTAGGGAGAAATCGACTTACGGAAGAGAAAATAGGAGAGTTGTGTCTGAAATGTCTTTGTCTAGATGTTTGGAAGTGAAGAATATAATGTCTCGTCGACTGATACTCCCTCGAAAGAGACAACACTCCTAAATGACTAAAGGAGTCAACAAGAGAGAGCTCGAAATACTCAAAGGGACCATTAAGCGTATACGGGAAGGGTGAAAAGCTCAAGGTAACTAGACCCAAGCGCCTTGAAGCTAGATTCCGAGTTACGTGGCTCAAGCAGGTCGATTTCTAGACTTGATGAGTTCCCAAGTATTGGTGAGTTTCCACGTATTCAAACCTCTTTTTCTTACTTAGATTTCTATTTTGTTTGAGGACAAACAAAGGTTTATATCTGGGGGAGTTGATAACATGCATATTTTACCCGTTTTTACTCTCATAAGTGAGTGCTTTAATAAGCATTTCACTAAGTTTTTAATGCATAAACACTAGATTTCGAGTATTTGGTTGTTCAAGACTCTTTTCAGGTAATCTTAGAAAAAGACGCATATTTTGGAGCAAAATGGACATTTTAAGAAACAGTGCTCGACGACATAAGTTCAACATCACACGAAGGCCTTCCCACCACAAGATCAAGCTCATATTCGGAGACAAGGTGTCCTTATCAGCTGTCTTTCACCTCGAAGTGGTTTGAGAACAATCTCACGATTGGATCTCAAGTTAGGGAAGAAGCAAGAAGGTCCGTCAAGAATCCGGAAGACGAAGCTGGCCGCGCCACGACCTGACCAGACGACCAGTGGCCGCGCCATGGCCAGTCGCTCGGCCGATGATAAGTAAGTTTTTTCTGTGTGGTGACTTAACAATTACTCAAACTACTACTCATGTCATTGTAGTGTTTGAGGATCAATCCATATGGAAAAAGTTAAGACACTAGGAATGCATATAACTTCTTGATCTAAGCTAGCAATAAAGTTTTGAGGTTTAGCTAACAAGCTGAGTGAACAAACGAATCAAACAAAAGTTACTAGCACCTTAATTAAGCAATGATTGTACTAATCAGACAAATTAAAAGCTAATTAACTACTAATCAAGATTATCAAATGGCTAAAATGAATCCAAGGATGGGTTTATCAACCTAAGGTGTTCCAAGAATCAATCTTGATATCAATCAATAACATAATATGCTAATCCCTAAGCTTAGAAATAGAGATCTCTATTTTTAGAGGAGGATTTAGAGTACCATTGGAGATTTTTTAACTCTAAAAATAGAGTTTAGAGGCAAAAATAGAGTCTCATTGGAGATACTCTTAAGCATGCATTCTTATCATTTTAGGGCTTATTTGTTTATATTTTAATTCGTTAATCACCCGTTTGCATTCATCATAGGATTAGCACGCATGAGAATAGAATTAAGGTCATTCACACATCTTTCCAGTCCTTATGAGGTGCATTCTGGAGTAATATCATTCAAGGAGACCAAGACACCACGAACCATCGAAGCATTGGGGACCGATCACAACCATGAGGCCGATGCTGGTGAAAGGGAAAAGACTCACCACCGATATTTTTCGTCTGAGATGAAGATTCCACCATGCTCCCCAAAGTACAATTTATCGGAGAAAGATAACAAGGCGACCCCGAGACGACCAACAAGTTACGAGCTGTGTAATGATGAGATCCCGATATTTGTACGCGATATAGGAGTCATTCGAAGAACTTGAAGATTCAGCATATCGGCCTTTCAAACGGCTTGATCCCGTGATGTGCTAGAAGATAACATACTTTGCTTTATGCCTTGAATCCGCGACACGCAGGTTTTCTTTGGGACCACCTATAAAAGTCACTTTACACGCTTTTGGCAAGGGATCCCCGAAGTTTTTCTTATTGATACTCACTTTGTCTCTCTATTTTCGGTCATCTTCTCCAAGAAAAAAATAACCATTTTTGTTTTGCTTTAAGCTTGCATTTTTAGGAAATCTTGCAGTTTGAAGCAGTAGAAAGCGTTTTGTGTGATTGTTGTCAAACGCCAACAACCGCTACCACCCGCAAAAGCTGCGTTTGAAGATGCTTGCAGGAGAACCAATCAAGACCTTACTCGTCTTAAATCATTTTGATCGTTCTTTCTTTAAGAGGATTAACAGCTCCCATGGCAAATAGTGAGTAGTTCATCTCGGTTTTAGGGATGAGGTTAGGGTAGATATGCTAAAGGTTCAATCTTTGATGCTTATCTATTCTTAAAACATCTTAATTCTTTCTTATTTGATGCTACTATTTCTTAGTCATCTTAGCTATTTGATTTATGCCTTCAAGCTTCCTCAAACAAACGCCATGTTTGATGGATTACGATAACCAATCTCATAAGAGATCAGCTCATCCTAGACTAAGGGATTAAATGTATAGGGAGCGTTTTGTCATAAATAGAGTTGTTTATTCTTGCTTGCTTTTCTCATGGATCACTAAGCGGGAGCGAGGTTAGGTCGTGTGTTAGCAAAGTAATTTATACCACGACGGTGGATTTATCTAGTTCATGAACTCTATGCTGAAGGATTAGCCTTTATGGTAGTGAACTTTTGCATCAAGGAGCGACCTTTACCATGTTTACTCTTAAACACCTTGTCCCTTGAGCCACTTCTTATCTTATTTTGCAAGCTTTCCGCTTTATTTGCTATTTCCCTCTTCTTTTGCTAGATCTAGTTTATGTTTTTAGCTTTCTATCATTGTGACACTCAAGTTGATAGATTTCCTCTCTAAAGCCTAAAGATCGGTCCTAGCTTGTACAAGAACCCCATGAATGCAATATCTTGAATCTTCCCATCGGATTGATAAGACCCATAACGTATACTACAATCGGTTATAAGTAATGGGTCATTGACCAAATAGCACAAAAAAACCTGCTTATCACATCACGAATTTCTCTAAATTACAAAACTCTTTTTCTCTTTCGGTGGCCGCGAATCTCTTATTCGCGGTTTCACTTTGTTCTTCAAGGGAGATTGATTTCTTCTTGGACCCTCTTTAATTCTCATCGACTTATACAAGTTATGCATTCATCAATCACATTTTCTACTCCTTCTTTCATGTTTGAGTAGTTTATTTTCGTTGGGTATTCTTTAAGGGGATCTATGGGAAATTTCATTAACAGCAACGTCTCATCGGCGAATGTGACTCACCAAGCAACTACAGACTCAGAATCGGTATTACTCCTCTTTCGAGTGATGGTGGATATGAGATAACGAGTAGTATGCTTGCCATGGTGAGAAAAACCAAATATCAGGGTGATGCCGTTGAAGACCCCTTGGATCACCTTGATGATTTTGAGAAGATCGGTTCTTTGACGAAGCAAGTAGGAATCTCGGAGGATGGATTCAAGTTAAGGCTTTTCCCATTTTCACTTGGAGGAAGATCTCACCAATGGGAATAGACACTTAAACCGGGATCTATAACAACTTGGGAGGAATGTAAATGAGCCTTTCTCAAGAAATTCTTCTCATCGTCAAGAACAGCAAAGCTGAGACTCGAGATCTCCACGTTTACACAACTCGAAGACGAGCGATTCAGTGAAGCTTGGGACCGTTTGAAAGGTTATACACTCAAATGCCCTCATCACGACTACTCAAGCTTTTCACTACTCAGTATCCTATATCGAGGAATCTCAAAGAAATACAAGGACCTACTGGATACTGCAAGCAATGGGATCTTCCTTGGCCAAGACGTAGATGATGGAAAGAACCTCGTAGAGAAGATGGCTACAAGTGATGGTAATTATGAGGACGACATTGATACAGAAACAACAGAGCTAAACAAACAGAGGGAAAGCGAGGTGATGCAGTTACAAGCACGGTTGGATGCTTTGATAAAGGAACAGCACGTCCAAGCTGCTAAGATAGCAAATATCGGGGTCACACCGACAGACACTAGCCGATATGGAGAAGTAAACACCATCCACGGACACAATCAGTTAGGGGACTCTACAACACGGCTATAAATCCTCAGTTAGCTCCGCAGTGTATCACCAACTCATATAACCAACAAGGCTACCCTCGTCCTCATCAATACTACCATCAGCCTCAGCTGTATCCTCCACCATATGCTCAAGCTCCTTATGGACATTATGGATACTATCCACCACCACCGAAAGAATCAGACATTAAGAGTCTGTTAACACAGCTTGTCCAAAGCCAATGCACAAGCAACCAACAACTTCAAACGATCACTACACGGTTGGACAAGCATGATGCAGACCTCCCGTTATTCCAGCAACAAATGCCTTGTGCAACTTTTCCACAAACAGCCTATTTCCAAGCCGTGACTTTGCGAAGTGGAAAGGTCCTACCACAACGGGAACAAACTGCACAACTCAATGGGGACGATGAGATTCAAGTGAGGGGGGATAGTTCTGAAAAATCAGAAGTTGACAACGAGGTAGAGGAAGTTCAAGAGAGTGTAGAAGATCAGCTCTTCACTAAACTTAAGGAACAGAATATCGGGATAAGGCCGAAACCTACTGCTTGTTGTGAAAAACCAAAAGAGCAACGGTTTGTCCCACCTGTATATCAAAACCGATCATGTGTCTCCAGGCCCAAAACCTTTTTGATAGCCCAGTCAAACAGACCAATCTTTGAGTCATGTAGTACCACGATTACCACATGTCGTACTCGTGTAATTGTGAATGCCTTGCTTTGGCAAGCCCATCACACAACAAAACAAGACTTGGCAGTTGACAAGAATTGGGAAGACTTAAATGTTTGATATTATGTTTGAGGAACGAAACATGTATCTCAACACATATCATATATGTATTTGAGAAAGATTAGAATTAATATTCTCACAAAAAAAAATCTTTTAATCAAATTAAGTTGATTAAGTTTGGAACGCCGAATCTGTTCTAGTGTCGATCGACACAACACCTTGTGTCGATCGACACCTCATGATTCGAGATTGCGTGAAAACCTTTTTCGATCGATGTAATCGCGGTTAAAAATCTAACCCGTTTAAACCAATCAATTTCGGTTCAATCCAATTGAACCAGTCTCGGTTTAACGCATGTGTCGATCGACACAACCCTTGTGTCGGTCGACATCAGCTAACCGGTTTAACCGTGATGAAATCGATTAATTCCGATTAGTCCGATCGCATCAATCTGGTTCAATCCAATTGAACCGACGGCGATCGACGCGTGTCGATCGACACAGCCCTTGTATCGATCGACACA
>JAHZTW010000001.1:482607600-482620090 GCA_020283515.1 Alliaria petiolata | reverse complement strand
TTGTTTCAATTTGGCGCCGTTGCCATATTGGGATTGATTGATCATTAAGATTTGAGTTTAGTTTGAGACTAAGTATTCCTTTTGTGTTTATTGACCATCTCATTTTCTAGATTTCAGTTTACCCTTGAGTGCATTTGAGATCACATGGAGACAACAACTCCCAAGGTTTTCAAGAGATTGATCAGTTGGAGAGGGTTGCTAGGATTGCAAGAAGGGAAGCTGCAAGGTTAGAAAGGTTGAGAATGGAAGAACAACAAAGGGATCAACACCCTCCACCAATGGCGCATGCAAACCAAGCTCATAATGGAAATGAGCAAGCTCCAAGGGGCAATGGAAACCCCTTGCATGCGCCTAGACAAGGGAGAACCATTGGGGCTGGTGATGCTCCAAATATTCATCAAAATAGATATGGTATTCAACCTCCACCAGTTCACAACAACACCTTTGAAGTGAAGCCAGCTTTCATCTCCATGGTTCAACAAGACAAGTTCCATGGTTTGCCTATGGAGGATCCACTTCATCACTTTGATAACTTTGATAAAGTTTGTGGGTTGTTCAAGATGAATGGTGTGAGTGAGGATGCTTTCAAGCTAAGACTCTTTCCCTTCTCTCTTGGGGATAGAGCAAGGCAATGGGAGAAAAACTTGCCCCAAGGAACAATCACATCTTGGGATGAATGCAAGAAGGCTTTCTTATCTAAGTTCTTCTCCAACTCAAGGACGGCCAAGTTGAGGAATAAGATCTCTAGCTTCACTCAAAAGAACAATGAGTCTTTTAATGAAGCATGGGATAGGTTCAAGGGCTACACAATGCAATGCCCTCATCATGGCTTCACACAAGAGTCTCTACTAAGCACTCTCTATAGAGGAATTCTCCCAAAGATTCGAATGCTTCTTGATACCGCAAGTAATGGGAACTTCTTAGGCAAAGAAGTAGAAGATGGCTTGGAGCTTGTAGAGAATCTTGCCTTGAGTGATGGTAATTACAATGAAGACTATGATAGAGCTCCAAGGGGAGGTGACTATGAATCTCACAAGAAAGAAATGAAGTCTCTACATGACAAGATGAACATGCTCATGTCTTCCAATCAAAGGCATGTACATTTTGTTAGTGAGTACCAAGAAGATTGTGATGATCAAGTTAAGGCACAAGAGTGTGAAGAAGTGGTAAATTTCGTGGGTGGCCAAGGAGGCTACAACAACTATAAGGGGAATAACAACCTCTCTTATAGAAGTACTAATGTAGCCAACCCGAGAGACCAAGTCTATCCTCCACAAGCTACTTAAAACAAACCTTTTGTGCCTTACAACAATCAACAAACGGGTTATGCACCAAGGTCTAACTACCAAGGAGGAAACCAAGACAACTATAATGGTCAAAAGTACAATGCTCCACCTGGTTTTCCTTAACCTTCACAAGGTCCTCCACAAGACAACGTTCAGCTCATGCTTCAACAAATAATTCAAGGTCAAGCTGAAAATGATGCTAATATGGGAAAGAAGATTGCTGAGATCAACACAAGGATGGATTCTTCACTCAATGAGCTTGCAACTCAAATAGGAGGTCTTCAACAAAAGTTCAAGCAACTTGATAACAAGGGCAAGGCTTCTAGCTCCAATTCTCAAGGCACTTTCCCCGGTAAGCCCGAAGCTAACCCAAAAGAGTATTGCAATGCTATCTCCACTATTGATGAAGATGAGTATGAGATAGTTGTGCTAGAGTTTGAGCAACTATTCGAAGCTCCTTATGATACATCTACATTCAATGAGGACATTGAAGTTCAAGAGGGGGAGGTGGTTATTGAAAATGACTCCATGGTTGTTGCTACAGAAATGGGTAAAGAAGTGTTTGATGAACCCAAGACTTTTACAAAGGCAAGAGTTGAGGAGGATGTAAGAGAAGTGGCTAAGAAGAGTGAAGAAGGAGCTTGTGATCTCCTTATCTATAAGCCACCACTCCCATATCCTGAGCGGATTTTGACTAAGGCACAAAAGAAAGTGCTTTCAAGCTTTAGAGGAAGTATGGAGAAAGTTGGAGCACCTTTGCCAAAGGGGGAGAGTTTGTCTCAAGTCAAGGGTCAAATAAGGTTCATCAAGGACTTGCTAGCTAATAGGGAGAAGGTATAAGAGCTGATGGAAAGCCTTAATCCACCAAGCACAACAAGGGATGAGCCTAAGACTATTCCAAAGCTTGGTAATCCCGGAAAATTTTTGATTTCTTGCTCTCTTGGGAATTTAAAGATTGATGAAGCTTTGTGTGATTCTGGATCAAGTGTCAATGTGATGTCCCTTGAAATGTCTAAGAGCCTTGGGATTACAAACCTAAAGAAGTATCCCTCACCCATTACCTTTGTTAATGCTTCCTCAAGACAACCTATAGGCCTTGTTGAAGATTATCCATTGAAGATTGGTGAGTGTCTAGTCCCAACTGACTTCATAGTCATGGACATGGTTCAAGCAACAAGGCTACCTCTCCTCTTAGGTACTCCCTTCCTCAATACAGCTGGTGCAAGCATTGATTTCACAAACAAGAGGGTGATTCTCAAGAGTGTGAATGATAAGGTCTTCTATCCTATGAAGCCTTCTACCTTAGGTTTTTGTGGCACAATCACATGTGCTACTATGGAGATTGATGAAAAACCACCATATACAAAGGAGCATCTGATGGGATTCACTTGTGTGATGCTAAAGGATAATGATACCTCGGACCACAATGAGTATGATGGGTCAAGCTTTGATAGTGTGAGTCTTCTTGCTATGTTTGATGGAATCAATGTGGTGGAACATATAGCTGAGCCACCAAGGAGGGCAAGAAGGAGGTCTAAGAAGAAGAAGAAGGTGTTAGACATTGGAGCAAACACCATGTTCATCGAGAAGGGAGGAGGAACTTCACATCCACTCCATGACCCTCCCAATGTGTAAAAGGTTTGAAAAGTCAAGCTTAGTGACTTTAAACAAGCGCTCTTGGGAGGCATTCCCATGTTATCCTTGTATATATTCTTGTTTTTATTCTATAATCATGTTTCTTTGAGTTTTGAAAAGTCTTAGGTTGAGTATGGAGGGCTATGAGATTTCCCACCCCTCAATCAAGCAACCCATCCTACTCCTCCTCCTCCATGCGTTTTTGATCAAGGTACCACTCCAAATCATTGTAAATACCATTTAGTTTTTATTTTTGCATTTTGAAATCTTCTCCAAGCTTGGATTACACAAGAGACTGTGTAATTTAAGTTTGGGGGAGTATGGTATTTGACTTTGTCTTTTGTGATCTTATTTTTCTTTAGCATGCATATTTGAGTCTCATCTAAGGCATAGAAAAACCAAAAAAATGAAAAAATTTCGAAAATTTCAAAAAAAAATATCATTCAGTTTGCATTTGCACTTGTTAACATTTTAGGATTGAGTCTAGAATTTTTCTCATTTAGGTTGTTTGCATATGCATTGGGAGCAATGATGAGCCTATCCTTGTAGATTTTTAACTCTTGTAATCAATTCAATACCCTAGTTAGTAGTTCTTTAATGCTTGTGAATGAATTTGAAAGTAAGGAAGAACCATGCTTGGACCACCTCATTTGTCACTAGTTTTTGGTTAAAATATGGTCTTGAATTTGAAAGCCAACTCTACTTACTTAAACCGAATTTGGACATTTAATTATCATGCTTGCATTGAAAGTGAATTCATGGATTGAAAATACTTGAGCTTTCTTACTCACTTTGCCACCCTCTTGCTAGCTCAAGTAGAACTCCTACCAAACCTTACCTCCTTTGAAGCCAATTGTTTTTGTGTGACTACTTGTGAGGCCTTTATTTCGATTGAACTTAGCATAAAGTGTTAGGTTTGAAACGACAAGTATAGACTTTCATGTAGATTCTAACCTTGCATTTTGAGGTTAGCTTTAGGCTTAGGATTTGGGGGTTTAATTGGTTGTGATTATGCTTGATGAGTTGTGGAAAAGTTGGGAAGAAAGAGATGATGGTTAAAAGGGTTGGAGGAAGATAAGGGGAAGAATGGTTTGAAATGGAGAGTCTTGGGTTTTAAAAAGGAATAGCTCTAAGTAAATAAAAAGTGCTAGGTGGTCTTAAGAAATCAAAAGAGCCAAAAGGCCAAGTAATGAAAAATATATATATGCAAGGCCACCTAGAAATCAAAAGAAGAGCTAAATTAATAAGTGTAGACTACTCCATTCACCAAAATTGCTAAGTTGAAGAAGTTCCCCCTTAAGGCTTTAAAAAGAGAAAAATGTTCCAAATTCAAAGGGTTTAGCAAGGCACAAAAGCCTTGATGAAAGGGTAGATTCTAGAGGGTTGAGTGAGCTAAAAAAAAGAATGAGAGGGGTGTAGGATCATTGATAGTATTTCGGGTAGATGATAGTCTATCCTTGTATGCATCACTTGTTTCTTACCTTTAGCATTATGCATGTGGTTCAATCCTTTTGAGTGTTACCCTTACTTAAATGCAAAACCGGATGAATTGGGATCATTTTTATCTCAAAACCCAGTCCTTAAACCAAATGAATTCACTAGCCTTGCAATGTCATGATTCATGGTTTTGATCTTAATGAATGTTAAAGAGTTGGTTTGATAGGGAGACTTGTTTTGATTAAATTCTTAGTACACTTGAATGTTGAGATGGGCATGGCTAACTCTTTTGGAGTAGGAAGTATTCACATGCATTCTAGAATTAAGAACTAGGATATTGAGTTGATTATTATTGTTAACTATCTTGGATATTGAGCTCCCACTTTCAAACCTCTCTCCTTAGCTTGTGTTTCATTTGCTTGTGGACAAGCAAAAGGCAAGTTTGGGGGAGTTGATATGTCTATATTTTGCATCATATTTCTCTCCATTTAGTGTAAGTTTGTCATCATTTAGGATCCTTATTTAGCATCATTGTATTGCATTTCGATCATTTAGAGTCTAGGATCTCTTTGCATGTTCTTTTGCATGTTTTGGTGCATTTGGAGTCTTGATCAGGTGAAAAGGACACTATGGAGGCGTGGATGGAGCTGGAGAAGGATTGCATAGCACTTGGAGGAGAAAGGAGTCACCAAGAAGATGAAGGAGAAGATTTCTCGCGCTGGTTCGACGTGTTGGATCGACGAGTACGCCGATCCAAACTTCCAGGGGTTCGGATCGATGAAACGGATCGACGTAGCTCGTCGAACCGCAAGTCCAGGGGTTCGGATCGATGAAACGGATCGACGTAGCTCGTCGAACCACAAGTCCAGGGGTTCGGATCGATGACACCGATCGACGTAGCTCGTCGAACCGAACCAAGACGTCAAGAAGAAGCCGGACGACCAGAGCTCGGATCGACGACACGGATCGACGTAAGTCGTCGATCCAAATTTCCAGATGTTCGGATCGATGAGTTGGATCGACGAACCTGGTCGATCCGAACACAGACGAATCCTCCTTGTCACTTTTATGGGTCCCTCCTATAAATACTCTTTAGACCTAATTTTTATGATAACTTTTATTCTCTCTTGTCTTGTCATAAACTTTTAGCCTCTTTGAGAGAAAACCTTGTATTTGCTTTGAATCTTTAAGTTTTATGCAATATCTATCTTGAACTTCTATTAATCTTTTCTCTAATCATGTTTAACCTTTCTCTTATCTTTGATTTGATGGGTTTAACTATGATTAGTGAGTAGTTCTTTAGGAACTTGGGGATGGGTTAGATTTAGGGTTTTCTAATGGTTCAATCTTGCAATCTAGGATAGATTCTTTCATCTCTCTTCTTATTAAGGTGTTCTTAATGCCAAATAGCTAATCTTTTGCTATTTGGATCATAAGCATTTCACACACCCACCAAGTGTTTGATGAAATGCTTGAACCAACTTAATAAGAGATTTACATACCTAGCCTAAAACATCATTAGTTGTCTAGGGTGTTTATCATGCTATTAGACTTGTTATTCATGCTTGCTAATCATTTTAATGCTAAAACATCATTAGTTCATTAGGGTGATTAGTGAAGGGATTATTGCCACACATCATGGATTAGTCTTTAATTAGTGTTCTAGGCATAGAGATAGCTTGATTAGTTGCTTAAATGATTGCAAGGTTGTCCATTTAGTTTCCCAAATCAATGATTCCATCCCTAAGTTTCGTTTTTAGTATTTTGTCAATCTTGATTAGTAGTTAATTGCGTCATTAGTACTTGATTAGTAGTAATTAAGGCTTAGTTTCATATTATTGAACTTGTAGTGTCTCTCTTAGGTTGTGGTTGTTTTTTAAATTGTTGCTTGTCACCTTAAACCTTTTAATTTAGCTTAGATTAAACTGAACTTTGTATTCTTATTGAATCAAACTCCCAAGATGGATTGATACCTCAAGTATTGCAATGATATGAGCAATTGAGGAATTGCTCCAAGACTAAAAAGTCTTGTTTCAGAAAGCTGCAAGTGGATCGGTCTAACAAAGAGAATTCAGATTCCTGCTTAGAGCTTGGTATTCATTGGACTTGATTCCTCTTTCAGCACTGACAAGATAAGAACACTACAATCTTTCCTTGATCTTCCGTTAAAGAAAAGAAAAAGAAAAAGGAGTCTAAGTTAAAGGAATAGTGCAAAGATCCTCATGAACCTCTCTCCTCACAAGGAACAATATTAGTGAGAGCTCATGAACCTGTCTCCTCACAAGGAACACAAGTAATAGCAACACTATTCCAAGACTTCAAAAGAATGAGAAAAGTCAATGAAAAGATCTGTAGAACACCCTGAAAATGGGCAGCAGTTGACTAAGGGAAGAGAAAATAGGGGAGCTGTAGAAGGACTATCTTGTTCAGGCGCTAAGGAAGGGAACGAATATGTAAGTCCTTTGGTCAATACTGTTGTTAGAGTTCGAAATTTTATGAGCAAAAAGGGATCTGGACTTGATTTGGGAGATTGCTAAGCTTGTGGTAAGTATACTGAAATATTACCTAAGGTTGGCTCTATAGTATGTGGATTCAAGAGTATTGGTTCGATGTGGCATTCTGAATGTTAGCTGAATATTTCTGTTTTCAAACCTCGACTCTATATTTAGTTTCTGTTTTGCTTGGGGGAGTTGATATATCATGGTTTTTACCCATTTTTAGACCATGATATAAGTGTTTTTATAGAGTCTTTTTGGCTATTTTCGAGTCTATATAGAGTCTTTACAGGTTCAGGTACAATTGGAGATAAATTGGAGATTTGGATACATTTTGGAGCTTAATGGAATGAAGTCACGAATTGCAACACGATGAGTGTCGATCGACACCAGGTTTTCCAATTTCCAGAATCGAGAAGTTTCCATATTTTGAAGAAAAGGAAATCTCCAAGACTTTTCCTAATCCTCCAAGGAATTGAAGATGCGAACCTAGGCCTATAAATAGAGTTTTTCAGCCATTGTTTAGGCATAACACACACATTATTTAGAGAGAGATTTTTAGAGAGATTTTGGAGAGAAGAATTTGTCTCCTTCAGAGCAAATTTGGAACTCCTTTGATTTTATTGATTTCCTTTATGCTTTCTATTCAAGTTATGATTTGTGTTTCATTAATCATGTTTGAGTAGTTTGCTTGTTAGGTTTAGGGCTTTTCAAAGGTGATTAATAAATTGTTAGGTCAAATTAAATTGTTAGGATAAAATCATTAGAGTTCTTCATCTGGATTTGTGTTTAAAGCTTATTCTAGCTTCATGACCAAGAATCTGATCTTAGGTTGATTATTAGATGCGAGAGTATTATTGATTGCCTGAATTAATGTTAGATGAGCAAAATTCCTATTCGCAAAGAGATTTGGTTTAGGATTTTGTGAACAATCGAACCTGATATTAATGCTTGTCTGAATTGTTTGAATTTGCAAAGAGATTTGGAATTCTAGGGTTTAGACATAAATAATCTTCGCACCGAGAGTTGGTTGATTTTACATTAGTGTTTCGAGTTCATGAACAGTGCTTAATAATTCCTAACATTCTATCTAGACCTGCAATTTAGATCACCTGAGAATTTCCCCGAACCTAACGTTTCGTCTCCTGAATTTACACCGTTTTATTTGCTTCCTGTCTTTTACTTTTAATTACTTCTTCTTAGCTTAATTCGAAATTAGAAGTTCGTTGTGTGACTATCCCTTCCATGTGGATTCGATCCCTAAGTACTGCAACTGATCTCTTAATTTGAGAGAGTAGCTCTAGGGTAAATTTGAGAGCATATCAGTTTGTTCACTTGCGTTCTGTTCCGCAATCCTTGCTTCCATGATGAAAACGTCTTCCTCCATTGGTTTGGCATTGATTAGACCCTCATCTTCGCCCATAGTCCTGAAGATATGATTGTTTCCACTCCAATCCTCTAGCTCCACAGGTTTCTCAGAATTCTCAGCTAATGCTTCTTGAATAACCAGTTTGTTCACTTGCTCTTTAGAATCCAGCTCCATCCCAGCAGTCACACCAAATTTTGGCGCCGTTGCCGGGGAAGGAGATTAGTTGCCTACAGAGTTCTAATATTAGAATTTTGTCTAGGTTTTTATTTTTGTTTTTGGTTACTAATTTTAGTTTCTTATTCTTGTTTTCATGTGCATGCTTAATCGCATTACCATAAGCAACAAGAACAAGGAACTAATCGCACTCAACTAGGAGCTCGGTCGTCTCGAACGTAGGAACCGCAAGACCACACGAGTGTCGATCGACACCAATAGCATCGATCGACACCCTCTGCAGACAGAGATGGCTGATCTTATGGTTCTAATCCGAGACGCTGAAGGCAACTTGGTAGATGAAGAAGGGCGCAGAAGGAACGCCCAAGGACAGAGATTTGATGAGGCTGGCACCGTCATAGTCGAACCAGCGATACAAATCGCCCCTACAGAAGCTGGACGTAGAAGAACGCTTGGCGAGTACAACCGCCCAGACCAGTTCTATGCTAATAGAGCTGCAATCCGTCCTCCTGAATTCCAGAGGAATGACTTCGAGTTGAAGCCTACTTACTACACACTTGTGGCTCAGCATCCCTTCCATGGTCTTCCTAATGAGCATCCAATGGACCACATTGAGAGTTTTGAGGACTTGGCATCAAGCATCAAGGCCAATGAAGTTACATATGATTATCTCTTCTGCAAGCTTTTCCCTTACTCGCTTGCTGGAGATGCATCATACTGGCTGAAGCAGTTGGATCCAGGATCCTTGGCCACTTGGGAAGAAACAAAGAATGCATTCTTATGCAATTTCTTTGATGATGCAAGATCTGAGGAGCTGAGGATGAAGATCACTACATTCTCTCAAGGACCAATTGAAGCATTCAAGGCTGCTTGGGTGAGATTCAAGGCTTACCAGAGAGACTGTCCACACCACGGTTTCAGCGAGCCACATCTACTGGGAATTTTCTACAGAGGGATTGATTGGAGGTACCAGATGGCTCTGGACGCTGCCAGCAATGGAATGTTCAACACTAGATATCCAGAAGATGCATATGTGCTGATTGAGAACTTGGTTTCTAGCAATAGTACCAAGAATGCAGATTTGGATAGGAAGAAGAAGGCTGTAAACATGGATGGACGTCAGATTGCTGAGGTGAATGCTAAGCTAGACTCAATGCATAGCCTTCTAGTGGGAAAGAAGCAAGTCCAATTTGCAGCTGAAGTGGAGACCTTTGAGCCAGAGGAAGAAGAAGTTAACTACATCAATGGAGCTGGATTTCAAGGATAGAGATTCAACAATCAGCAAGGTTAGGGTTCTTCTTACCAGAAGCCTTTTCAGAGCAACAGCTTCAATAGAACTTATGGTTCTTCTTCTTACCAGAATCCTCCTGCTCAAGACAATAAGATGGAGTCCATGATTCAACAAATCTTGGAGGGACAACAGAAGATGACTGTGGACTTCAATGGGAAGATCGATGCCTTGTACACTAATCTGAATGGGAAAATTGAGTCTCTAGGTACCCATATGAAGCAATTGGATGTCCAAGTAGCTCAAATTGTGGGAGCTTTGAAGAGACAAGAAGGATTTCTTCCTGGAAAGACTGATACAAATTCCAGACATCATGTCAATGCCATCATAGTAGGAAGTGCAGAAAATTTCGTGGAGGTTGAGAAGTTTGAAGAGCTTGAAGAAGAAGATGTTGCAGTTGCAGAGGTAGTGTCGATCGACACTAGTGCTGAGTGTCGATCGACACCAGTAGAAAACCACGACTCTTTAAGCTAAGACGGATCGAAATCGAACTTGATCAACGCTGTTTCGTCGACACAAAATATTAGTGTCGATCGACATCAGCTGGGTGTCGATCGACACCCTACCCAGATTTTGCCAGGCACGCCTAAAGCATCACAAGTTGCAGAGGAAATGGTATACACGCCTAAGGTTCCATATCCTTCAATATCCAAACACCTAAGGCCGCCCATTGGTGCAAAAGAGCTGGCTGGTTTCAACAAGAAGGTGAGAAGGATCTCCAATGCGATTTCATTTGCTGAAGCTTAGGAGGATTATCCTTTGGGAGTTTTCTTTAAGAATTGCAGAGAGAGTCTTGAAGAAATTCAAGAACTCTTCAACAGAGCAAGGGGTACACCACCCCCAATGAAGCAGCTGCTTAAGGTTGAAGACCCTGGGATGTTTATGGTTTCATGCTCCATTGGAGGAGTTGAGTTTCAACAATCTATCTCCGATTCTGGTGCTAGTGTTAACCTCATGTCAAAGGACATTGCAGAGAGATTGGGAATTGCTGACATTCAACCTCCAAACAAGACCCTCGAGTTTGCCAACTCTTCCACCACAGTTCCATATGATACAATTCCAGACTTGCTTGTCAAAGTGGGGAATTATCTAGTACCTACTGATTTTCAGGTGGTGGAAGTGAGCAAGAATTCTGTCATGCCTTTTATTCTTGGAAGACCATTTATGGCCACAGTAGGAGCTATTGTAGACATGCCTAACAAGAGGATCTCTTTCTCTAATGTTGACAAAGGAGTCTTCTACGAAGCTATCCCTACTACTGGAACATCCAAACACATCTCTTGTATTGCTGTAATTGCTGGAGAAGAGCTGGATCCTAAAGAGCAAGTGATCAAGCAAGCATTGGCTGAGACTTCTGATGAAGTTGTTGAGCTAGAGGATTGGAGTGGAAACAATCATATCTTCAGGACTATAGGCGAAGATGAAGGCTTAATCACTGCCAAGTTGATGGAGGAAGACGTTTTCATCATGGAGACAAGGATTGCAGAGCTGAATTGCATAAGGAGTGCAGAGATTCGAGCTGCAGAGTTGGTGTCGATCGACACCACTCCTAGTGTCGATCGACACCCTCCGCGGATCACTCCAAAAGCTGCTTCCAATGTTTCAAATCCATCACCAGTGGTCAAACAGATTCTTCCACATCCTACATGCCATAAACCTCGAAGAAAGCAAAGGTATGCATTTCCTGGAATAAATTCCAAACCTCTTGATCTTGTCAATAAGAATACCAAAGGTTCAAAAGCTGTTTCACACTTAGGCAAGCCACGAGATTCTCGTAGAAGGCTTGGTGTTTCTTTTGATGATGCTGCAGGAAAACGAAGTGTCCCACCCAACCTAAAGTCCCACCCTAATGCTGTTCCTAAATTTCTTGGTCGCTCTCATGCATCTACTGCCTATACACCGCCATGGATGAGAAGACATTTGTCTGGGAAGCATTCGATGCCACCCTCTGATCCACCAGACATCTGAATCCCGAAACAGTCAAGCTAATGACTGTAAACGAGCGCTGAGTGGGAGGCAACCCACTGTTAGGTACGTTTTTCTTTTTATTTTGTTTTGGTTTTACTAAGTCCTAGTTTCAGTCAGTTGAAAATAAGAGACATTGGGCTCGACATAGACCAGTGTCGATCGACACCACGCGCAGACGAAGGTAAGTCTTCTAACTGGTCTTTTATGTTGTTTCTTCTTTTAGCCAACTTCGGGCTTGATAACATTGGGGACAGTGTTGTTTAAGTCTGGGGGAGGTGATTACTGATTTGTGTTTTGTTTTAAGAGTCATTTGAGTCAATCAAAAATTTGGTTTTATTGAGTCAAAATCAGTGAAATTTTCAGTTTTCATAAGAACTAACCACATAAGATTGACACTTGAAGGACCATTGCCATAGCAGCTGATTGGAGGTTTTACTAGGTAGAAAGCTGCAAGTGGATCGGTCTAATAAAGAGAGTTCAGATTCCTGCTTAGAGCTTGGTATTCATTGGACTTGATTCCTCTTTGAGCACTGACAAGATAAGAACACTACAATCTTTCCTTGATCTTCCCTTAAAGAAAAGAAAAAGAAAAAGGAGTCTAAGTTAAAGGAATAGTGCAAAGATCCTCATGAACCTGTCTCCTCAAAAGAAACAATATTAGTGAGAGCTCATGAATCTGTCTCCTCACAAGGAACACAAGTAATAGCAGCACTATTCCAAAACTTCAAAAGAATGAGAAAAGTCAATGAAAAGATCTGTAGAACACCCTGAAAATGGGCAGCAGTTGACTAAGGGAAGAGAAAATAGGGGAGCTGTAGAAGGACTATCTTGTTCAGGC
>JAHZTW010000001.1:482518190-482607169 GCA_020283515.1 Alliaria petiolata | reverse complement strand
GTGTCGATCGACACCAGGTTTTCCTATTTCAAAGACGTGAAGTTTCCAGAAGTTTGCAGAAAAAGAAATCTCCAAGACTTTTCCTAATCTTCCAAAGAATTGAAGATGCGAACCTAGGCCTATAAATAGAGTTTTTCAGCCATTGTTTAGGCATAACACACACATTATTTAGAGAGGGATTTTTAGAGAGATTTTGGAGAGAAGAATTTGTCTCCTTCAGAGCAAATTTGGAACTCCTTTGATTTTATTGATTTCTTTTATGCTTTCTATTCATGTTATGATTTGTGTTTCATTAATCATGTTTAAGTAGTTTGCTTGTTAGGTTTAGGGTTTTTCAAAAGTGATTAGTGAATTGTTAGGTCAAATTAAATTGTTAGGATAAAATCATTAGAGTTCTTCATCTAGATTTGTGTTTAAAGCTTATTCTAGCTTCATGACCTAGAATCTGATCTTAGGTTGATTAATAGATGCGAGAGTATTATTGATTACCTGAACTAATGTTAGATGAGCAAAATACGCAAAGAGATTTGGATTTCTAGGGTTTATACATAGATAATCTTCGCAGCGAGAGTTGGTTGATTTTACATTAGTGTTTCGAGTTCATGAACAGTGCTTAATAATTCCTAACATTCTGTCTAGACCTGCAATTTAGATCACCTGAGAATTTCCCCGAACCTAGCGTTTCGTCTCCTGAATTTACACCGTTTTATTTGCTTCATGTATTTTACTTTTAATTACTTCTTCTTAGCTTAATTCGAAATTAGAAGTTCGTCGTGTGACTATCCCTTCCCTGTGGATTCGATCCCTAAGTACTGCAACTGATCTCTTAATTTGAGAGAGTAACTCTAGGGTAAATTTGAGAGCATATCATGTTTACCAGGAGGTAAATCTTCAATAGTCCAAGTACCAAGTAATTCAAGCGAATCAATTTCTGCTCTAACCACATTCCGCCAATTCTCATCTAAAATTGCTTTCCGATAAGAGCGTGGTTCAGTGATAGAAGATATTGCAGCAAGAAAATGACAATGATTTTCTGAAAACCGAGAGCAATCCACATAAAACTCTAACGAGTAAAGGGCAGTAACAGGACCAGAAAGGACAGGCGAAATCGTTTGCAAAATGTAGTCCTGAAGCTTTGTCGGTAAGTGTTTGGAATGATGACCATGTCCTAATTCCAAAGGAGCTTCAGATGGACCAGGAATATCAGTGGATATAGGAACAACAGGAACAAGCACATCAGCATTATCAGTCGACAATTCAGCTGGTGTAAGTGGAGGAGATTCAGCTTCTCCAACTTGTAGAGTCGAGTCTGCAGCAGGCAAAACAAAGTCTGCAACAGGGTCTTGAATAGGTGAAACAGAATCTGTAGAGTTCAAAGTAGAATCTGCATCAGGCAAAACTGCAGCAGGCGTATCAGTGACTGCAACAGAAGGAGGCGATACAAACAGAGGTAAAGGAGACTCAACTTCTGAAACCGAAGACGATGACGTGGTAAGAGGTAATGGCCGCTCTGTCTCAGAAGCTTGTAGGGAACTTGAGGAGTAGGGAAACTCAGATTCGCAGAACACCACGTCTCTAGAAATAAATATATTTCCCGTGTCGGGATTCAGTACTCTCCATCCTTTCTTGCCGTATGGATAGCCCACGAAGATCCCTTTAATGCTCCTAGTATCAAGTTTGTCACCCTTATAATTTTGATTGTGAGCATAACATAAACAACCAAAAGTATGAAGGTGAGTAAGCGGAAGCGGACAGTTATATAGACGCTCAAAAGGAGTTTGGCCATCAAGAAGAGGAGTCGGGGTGCGATTTATTAGATAAGCCGCAGTCAAAATACACTCACCCCAAAACTCGATAGGTAACGAAGCTTGAAAACGTAATGCGCGAGCAACATTAAGAATGTGTTGATGCTTGCGCTCTACCCGTCCATTTTGATGTGGTGTCGCAACACAAGACGTCTCATGACGAATACCTTTATCTCGGAAAAATGAAGTCATGCAAAGAAACTCTGTCCCATTATCACTTCGTATCGATTTTACTTGTGTTGCAAACTGTCTTTCAACCAACGCAATGAAGTTTCGAAGTGTACGAGAGACGTCATGTTTAGTTGGAAGGAGGTATAACCAAACACTGCGAGAATAATCATCGATAATTGTAAGAAAATATCGGGAGCCACAACGAGACGTAGAACGATATGGTCCCCAAACATCACAGTGCACCAATTCAAATAAAGTTGTTGTCTTATTAAAACTTGTAGGAAAGGAACAACGGGTTTGTTTGGCGCGCATACAAATCTCACACGCTCTAGGTGGTAAAGCACTAACAGTAGGTAAATCCGAAATAGATAATAAATCCAAAACTCTAGAGGAGTGATGGCCTAAGCGGTGATGCCATACATCTCGAGATACACGATCCATTTGATGCATTGTTCCTGCGAACTCCAAACCTCGAAAGAAATAAAGTCCGGATTGTTGCTTAGCCACTCCAATCAGCATCTTGGTAATGCGGTCCTGAATCAAACAAATCTGATCAGTGATTTGAAGTACACAAGTGCGCTGGCGCGTTAACTGAGAGACAGAAAATAAGTGACACTGCAACCCATCAACAAATAACACATCCTCAAGTGTAAGTGAAGTATTCAGAACAACGGTTCCCTGCCTTGTTGCAGTAGTAATTCTGCCATCTGGTAATTTCACAGGAAGAGGTACTACTTCGCGAATGTCAGACAGGAAATTGAGAGAACTTGTCATGTGATTTGTAGCACCAGTATCAATAATCCAAGAGCTTAAGAAAAACATACCACTTAAAGACGCAGATGCAGGCTGTTTCCTTTCGTTCAACATCGCCACCAAAGTACACCATTGCTCGTCATTAAGTCCGCTTATTCCCATACGATCAGATGCAGTTACAATATTAGCATTTAGCAATATGGGAAGGTGGTGCCAAAACCTGAGTTGTAAGAGCGCGAGCAGGAGTAGCAGCAGACGGAGTCGCCGTTGCAAGTTTTCCTCGTGGTCGGTCTCCCCACCACTCAGGATACATGAGCGTTTGAAAGCAATTGGCAGCAAGATGACCTTTACAGCCACAACTGTTGCAAAGAAGTTTCATTCGTTCCTCCCGAGAAAGAGTAGGAGGTCGCGTGCTCATTGGTGAGGGTGCGGCAGAATTGAAACCAGTGCGTATCGCATGAGCCATGGTTTCAGTCTTTTCATCAAGCACACGAGAGGTATGCTTCGAGTCTTCATCTTGCAAAAGAGCACTGTAGGCCTCATCCAAAGAAGGCAAAGGGCTGCGGGAAAGAAGATTTGATTTTACGAAGCCATAAAGGGACTCATCAAGTCCTTTAAGGAATTCATGAAGACGGTCTTCTTCACGTTCGCGTTCAAGATCAATACCAAGGGGGTACCCACAATTTTTGGATTGGCGATGTTCGGATAGCGCAGTCCAAAGCTGCATCAATTTCCCATAGTAAGTTTCAATGGACAAGCCATGTTGTCTGCAAGTCGCGAGTTCAGCTCTGATGCGTTGAACCTGCTGGCCGTTATTTACCGAGTAGCAGCGACGAATATGCTCCCAGTAATCACTCGCAATCTCAAAGTTAGAGAGATTGGAGCAAACAGTGTATGTGATTGTAAGCTTAATCCAAGACAAGACTAAAGCATTGTTGGTCCACCAATCCTCCAAATCTTCAGAATCAGGACTGGGTTGTGCAATTGAACCATCAACGAAGCCGAACTTCTTCCTTGCTTTAAGCGCCGTACGCAAGTTTCCCGACCATTCATTGTAATTCAGCCCCTTTAGAAGTGGTTGAGAGATCAGAGAACCTGGATTATCGCTAGAGGAGAGGTCGTATGGCGAAATCGTTCTTCTTTGAACCTCAACTCGAGGCTGTGATGACTTCTCTGTCGAAGTCGACGTCAAGGCTCCGAGGGTTCCGGTACATATCGTAGTGAATTAGAGAGATACAGAACTTCAAACCGAACACTACAAGAAAACAGCGATTTTGCGACTACATTTTACGACTACAAAAGTAGTCGTAACGTTTTACGACTATTTTGCGACTATCTTGCTACTAATCCGTAATTTAAAAAAAAACAATCGCGAAATAGTCGCAAAACAGACGCTAAATAGCGACTACAAAGGTTTGTCGTATATTAGTCGTAAAATTGCGACTAATTTACGACTACATTGACTTGGCGGTAGGTTAGTCGCAAAATAGTCGGTATTTTACGACTAATTAGCGACTGTTTCGGCGGGTCGCAAAACAGTCGCTTATTAGTCGTAAAAAATGGTATACCACGTTTTCTTCGTTTGGTGGTTGGTGTACCTAATTTCTTATGTAGTCGTAAATCAGTCGTTTTGTAGTCGCAAAATTTGTCTATATATACAAACCAGCGCCGAATGTTTCCTCTCATTCACTCATACACTCATTCTTAAACACTCAGTATATATATAAAAAAGAGTATTATTATTTAGTTTGAAAAAAAAAATTTATATAATTGTAATGTCGGGAAATTACAATTATAATAATTTTCGGGATTGGATGTATAAGAGGATCGATGAAGAGACGGGGAATTTCTCAGCAGAGTTTAAAGCGGAGGTCGATCAATTCATGGCATTTGCAAACAACCAACCTTTAGCGCAAAGCAATAGGGGTAAGTTTCACTGCCCTTGTAGTGTTTGCAAAAACGACAAATTTATGTCGGGGTCAAAAGTTTGGAATCATCTATATAGTAGAGGATTTATGCCAGATTACTATGTTTGGTATAAGTATGGAGAAGAAATCAATATGAATTTAGGAATGAGTTATGTAAATACGACGCATATAAGTGGGAGTGAAGAAGTGGATAATGTAGTAGAAGATAGGCATGTAGATATGGTGAACGATGCATTTCGCGATACCGTCAATTTTGATAACTATCATCATGATGATAGTTATCAGAATGTAGAAGAACCAGTACGTAACCATTCAAAAAAATTCTACAACTTGTTAGAAGGAGCGAAAATCCATTATATGAGGGTTGTCATGAAGGTCACTCGCAGTTATTTTTCGCTGCTCGGATGCTACAAAATAAAGCAGATTATAATATGAGTGAAAAGTGTGTGGATTCGATGTGCGGGATGTTCACAGAGTTATTACCGGATGGAAACCTGTCAACTACTTCACATTACGAGACAGAAAAATTGATGCGCAATTTAGGCCTCCCATATTATACAATTGATGTTTGTATTAAAAATTGTATGATCTTCTGGAAAGAGGATGAAAAGTGGGATAAGTGTCAATTTTGTGATGCACCAAGATGGAAGCCTAACAACGGACGACAGAGAACCAAAGTTCCATATAGTCGTATGTGGTATCTACCTATTACTGACAGATTAAAGAGACTGTATCAGAGCGAGAAGACTGCAGCGGCAATGAGATGGCATGCTGAGCACAAAGCAAAGGAGGGAGAAATGTGTCATCCGTCTGATGCAGCGGAGTGGAAACATTTTCAAGACCTACATCTCCGGTTTGCAGAAGAACCCTGTAATGTCTATATTGGATTATGTACAGATGGATTTAATCCATTTGGCATGTCTCGAAATCATTCTTTGTGGCCTGTGATCTTGACTCCATATAATTTACCCCCTGGTATGTGCATGAATACAGAGTACTTGTTTCTTACAATACTGAATTATGGGCCAAATCATCCACGAGCAAGTTTGGATATCTTCCTCCGGCCTCTTATTGACGAGTTAAAAGAATTATGGTCTACTGGAGTCGATGCATACGATGTATCCTTGAATCAAAATTTTAATCTGAAAGCAGTGCTGATGTGGACGATAAGCGACTTCCCGGCGTATGGCATGTTATCAGGATGGACGACTCATGGTAAATTGTCTTGTCCAATTTGCATGGAAGAAACACAATCATTTTATCTCCCTAATGGAAGGAAGACGTGTTGGTTTGATTGTCACCGAAGATTTCTTCCTCGCCCTCATGATCATCCACTGAGGAAGAATAAAAAAGACTTCTTGAAACGAAAAAACGCTTTGAATAAGTATCCACCTCAAGCCTTGACAGGTGAGCAAGTTTACTACGAGCGGATAAATGGTGTTAATCCCCCGAAAACAAAAAACTGCGGTGGAAACGGTCATGAAAAGAAGAAGGCTGGCTATGGAAACTGGCACAATTGGTACAAGGAAAGCATATTTTGGGAGTTGCCTTACTGGAAGGATCTCAACCTGCGACATAATCTTGATGTGATGCATATAGAGAAGAATTTCTTTGACAACATCATGAATACTCTTATGAGTGTGAAGGGTAAATCAAAAGACACCGTCATATCACGAAGGTATATAGAACGATTTTGTTCTCGGCCACACTTACATGTTGATAGTGATGGTAAAGCTCCTTTTCCCGCATTCACATTGACAGCAGAAGCCAGAACAAGTTTATTGGAATGTGTGAAACATGCGGTGAAATTCCCAGATGGTTATGCGTCAGACTTGGCTAGTTGTGTTGATATGGTTAACGGAAAGTTTTCAGGCATGAAGAGTCATGATTGCCATATTTTTATGGAGCGGCTACTCCCATTTATCTTTGCAGAACTTCTAGACCGTAACGTCCACCTTGCGTTATCAGGTACCAATTATTTTTATTTCTATAAGATGCGACACTTAAATTTGATTATAATGTGAATTAATTTTCACTCATTTTGTTATATATAGGTTAACAAGATTTAATGAAGGTGAAGTCCCTGTATATCATGTCCCTGGAGTACCTGACATATTTACTCACGTAGGTCGTCCAAGTTCGGAAATGTATGAAATATGGCTTTCAGAGAAAGACTACCAATGTGCACATGCCTATGTTTTGCGAAATTGTGATTATTTTAAGCCATTTGAGAGGTATAATATGGCATGTCTTATAATATTTTAATATAATCCATATATGATTTCTCATATTTGTGTTCGTTTTCTATAGTATGTTCGAAGATTATATTTCTGCAAAAAATCCAGAACTCTCTGAAAAAGACCGCTCCGCGAAAAGAGTTGACGAATATCCTATATGGGTGAAAGATTATGTATGTCTAAATAATAATCATAACTACGATTTATTATATATGTATGTATTTATACTTCTATATATTGATATTGTATTTGTCTGCAGGTTACTTACTGGAACGACACAAATCCTTTTCCTACTTGGGTTCAAGAGATAGTGCATGGGCCCGTGAATAAGGCGAAAACCTGGCCCATCTATTTCACAAGAGGATATTTGTTTCATACGCAAAATTACGGCGAGGGACGAAAAACATGTAACTATGGGGTATGTGTTAAAGGAGAGAATTATACGAATGCATCTGACGAAGCTGATTTCTACGGGACTTTATCCGACATCATACAAATCGAGTATGAGGGGATGGTCAATTTGAAAATTACACTTTTTAAGTGTAAGTGGTATGACCCTGTTATTGGTAGAGGCACTCGGAGGAGCAATGGTGGCATTGTTGACGTTCTTTCATCGAGAAGATACACTAAATACGAACCATTTATTCTAGGTACATATATATATATATATGTATATATATTTTCTAAATGTCGATATCATATATATATATATATATATATATATATATATTTATGTATTTATATTTTTTTATATTGATATTGCAGCCTCTCAAGCGGATCAAGTTTGTTATATCCCGTATCCATACACAAAGAAACCAAAGCGGGCATGGCTCAATGTTGTAAAGGTAAATCCGAGAGGAAATGTTGCAGGACAATACGAAGATAAAGAACCGATTCTTTTGCAACAAGAAACTGATGATGTTGTACTTTTGACTACAATTGAGGACATTGAAATCGAAAATTTGGTACAAGGAGTACACCCAATAGATCTCGATTACGATGTCGAAGATGCTGAACAAAAAGATGAATTTGGATGTAATGTATCATCATCTGATGATGATGAAATGGAAGAAGATGTTTAATATTTTTAATTATATCAGTTTGTAATATAATTATAACTTTATACTTTAATTTTATCATAATTCATAGTTTTAAAAAATTAAAACTGAAACAACATTATTTTTAATATTAGACCCAAATAAATTTTTATGAAAACAAACCTAAAATTATTTCTTAAACAAATTAATTTGTATTAAAACAAAATCCAAATTTTTAAAATCCCAAACTAGATTTTTATGTTTTTCAAAAAACTGAAATCAATTTGATTTCACAAAACCAAAATCAAATACCAAAATCAATTTGGGTTTGATTTTCTGGGTAATCAATTTTATTTCACAAAAAAAAAAACCCTAATCCCTATCTCATTCTCTCTGATTTCTAATCTTCTTCGATCTGTCTCCTCCATCTCTCAAGCGAACCCGCACCTCCATCTCTCTCTTGCGATTCTACTCCTCGATCTCTCACTTCCGATTCCTCTTATCTTCTTCGATTCCTCTCGTCTTCTACGAACCCTCTCCTCCATCTCCTCCATCTCTCACTTCCGAGATCTCTCGGTTTCTCAACTTCTTCGATTTCTCTCCTCCATCTCCTCCATCTTTCACTTCCAGAATATCTCGGTTTCTCATCTTCTTCGATTCTTCTCCTCCATCTCTCATATTCTTCGAACCCTCTCCTCCATCTCCTCCATCTCTCACTTCCGAATCCTCTCCTCGATCTCTCACTCCTCCATCTCTCACACGATGTCTACAACTAAGCAGCGAGGACGAAAGAGAGCAACAACAGTTCGCAACATTTCTCAGAGATCCGGAGGGACCAACCTCTCCGGATCGAGCCGTCTACCGAGTCAATACAACTTCACGCCGGCGGCACAAATTCCTCCCCCTCAGTCGCCCCAAGAGCCATTGCGCGATTTACCCCAACAATCAACGTCAGCAGCAGCACATTTTCGGAACTTTCCACCACCACAGTCGCTTTTCCAGAACTCCGGTAATCAACAACGTCAAGACGATGCGACTCTTTCGTCAACGGATGTCCAGAACAATCCACATAATCAAATGACTCCACTGCAGGACGCTCCACGGTCTCCAGTTCATAACTCTCAGACTCAGAGTCATCCATCTTCTCAAGGTAACAACTTCCAGGACGATTCTTTGCTCGTGTTGCCGGAACTCCAGGAGGACACGTTGAGGGCTCTAAATGCTCTGCTAATGGTGCCAGACCGTCATAAGTTTACCACCGTCCTCTCTCCCGAACCGACCCCAAACTCGACTTGGTATGACTCTTATTCTTCAGCTTTTTGTTTATCAAATTGTTTGTATTGTTTAACAAATTGTCTGAGGTCTTGATGTCTTGAGTAGGTTGAGTTTTGATGTCTTGAGTGTAGACAAATGCTTCTGATGGTTAATCGTAGTTTGAGTAGGTTGAGTTTTGATGTATACACATGCCTCTGGTTTGATTATTTAACATCATTACATGATGTTTTGATGTGTGAGTAGGTTGAGTTTTCATGTGTGAGTGTAAACACATGCTCGACTTGAGTAGGTTGAGTTTTGATGTATACACATGCCTCTGGTTTGCTTATTTAACATCCTTACATGATGTTTTGATGTGTGAGTAGGTTGAGTTTTCATGTGTGAGTGTAGACTCATGCTCGACTTGATTGGTTTTCATGTGTTTGCAGGTTTACACGCGACAAAAAATCGAAGCTGGTTCGGAAGATTACTAAAGTTTTTACAAACAAATTCGATGGTCCCTACTATAGCTGGACATGTGTGCCTCGGGAGAGACAAGAAAGATACTTCCTAGAGTTCGCGGTATTATTTTATGTCCTCTAGACTTCACATTTAGGTTTACTTGTATTGCTTTTAGTAACATCATTCTATTCTCTTTGTTTTGTAGAAAAACCACACATGGGATCCCTTGATAACAAAGAATGTTCTAGAATATTTTGAGTTGATATGTCAACGCCGGATGAAAGACATGGTTAGCAACGTGAGGACTAGTCGACAACAACCTAGATGGATCAATGATACTATCTGGAAAACGATGGTTGAGTATTGGGATACTGAAGAAGCACAGATAAGAAGTAGCATCTATTCTGATGCTCGCAAGTCTGACCGTAATGGTCTCGGTCCTCACATCCATTTATCAGGGCCGAAGTCGTATCAACAAATCCAAGAAGATATGGTAAGTAACTTTTATTTATCTGTTAGATATTTTTCTTACACCTTCACAATCCTTGTTTATTTTATAATATTGCAGGAAGAGGAATTGGGAAGACCTGTGAGTCTTGGTGAGGTTTTCATTAAGACACATACAAAGCCAGATGGTACGTATGTCGATCGGAAGGCTGAGAAAATTGCCCAAACTTATGAGAAGAACGTGCAAGAGAAGCTGACTTAGCTCGAGGCAGTGAATTCATGTGTTTCAGACGGTGCTTCACGGCCTCCGAAGCTCACAGCAGATGAGTATACGGCCATCTTTCTTCAGGTAAGGTAACATTAGCCTTTAATCACTTAATTAGGTGTATAGTAAGTAGAAATCTCGCCTATGATTTGACATTAGCCTTTAATTCTCACTGCTTTGACATTGATATAGACTTGGCGCATATGATTTTCCTTTGATACTTTGTTATATTCAAATCACCGAGTCTTGGAATTTGTCATGCTCTTTATTTCTTGTGTTTCACTTTCTTTTCACAGTCCACAGAGAAGGATTCACGAGGCACTCTTTATGGAGTTGGAAGCCTCAAGGAAAATATTGAGACTGTTCTCACTGGCAAGCGCAAGCGAGAATGTGAATCGTTTCTGTCATTACAAGAGCAACTGAAGGAAGCTCACCGTAAAATCGAAGAGCAGACTTCTTACAATGCACGACGTGATGCTGAGGTTGCTGCCCGTGAAGAAAAACATTCCCGAGATGTGGATGAGCAAAAGAACAAGCTCGAGAACTTGTCCTTGGAGGAAAAGTATTTGCGCCAAACTGATCCAGGCTTCCTGAACTTCATAGCGGCTCATTCAGCTCAACCACCCACCGACCCTCACTCAACCGGTCTTCCCCAAACAGCTCCAACTTCAACTCCATCAGCTTCTTAGGTTAATTATCACTCTCCATTTATTAACTCTCATGACCTTGTCACTTTTCCATATATATGTGTTTCTTTTTCTGTTTATTTCTGTATGTTGTGACATGTAAGAATAGATTTGTATGTTGTGACATGTAAGATTAGAATTGTGGGTTCCATATAAATCGAATATTTGTTTCATTTAAAGCTTTTTTTTTGAATTTTGCTTGAATCTTGGTTTTGCTTCCATTAGAATTGTGATTTTGGTTCTTTTAAAATCATTGTTTCATAATTTTGAAAAATAAAACCAATGCAAATGAAAAATCAAAACCAAATGACAATCAGAAAAATACCATATGAACAGTATCCCGAGAATAATAGTCGCTATAAAGTCGTTAACCAGTCACAAAACAGTCACTAAATAGTAGCAACATAGTCGTCAAAGTAGTCGTAAAGTAGTCGTAACATAGTCGTCAAAGTTTTTACGACTACGGTCCGACTACAACACCAACCACCTCTGTTCATGCGGAGTAATCGTTATATCGTCGTAGTATAGTCGTAAAATTTAACGACTACGATGCGATTAAATTTACGACAATGATAAATAGTCGCCATGTAGTCGTAAATAAGCGACTATGTTTACGACTACAACTTTTAACGACTATCAATTTACGACTACATGTATTAGTCGCTAATTAGTCGTTGTTTGTGATTTAGCGACTACATTGCGACTATTTGTGCAGTCGGAAAATCTCTGCTTTCTTGTAGTGGAAAGAGGGTAAGGTTAAAGTGAAAGAAAAAAACAAGAATTTGAAACAGAAGAAATTATAATCAAGCAAAAAAAAATTTGTGTTTAATGCTCTCATGTCAAGAAACCTAAGATGTGTGTAAAAGTTTTTTTATTCATCTGTGTACAACCGACCAAAGTATTTATACAAGAAGTTTAACCTAATACTAAGTCGGTGATTACAAAGTAATATGGAATATTTACATATCCGGTGTAACCGGATATTCATCCGTAATATACTTGTTACCACCCTTTTAACTCCCTGTTATAACAAAAGATAAAAAAAAAAAACGATACGCCAAATATCAAAAATGGATTTGTAATGTCTATTCTGGTTATATGCATAAATCTCTAGATTAGATAGAGACGTCATTTTGACTTTAAATAGATAAGCAAAATGCTTCCAAATTATCTTCCTCAAATCAATATGCTTAAACCACTAATAATCATAAATTTTATAGATTATCATGAGTCGATTCTACATAAGTTACGTGTGACTAATAAAGTAACTTGTTAGACTTACATTGACATGGTTTCTATACAAATCAGAACGGGCAGAGGAGTCTATGAGACTTCTTATGCATAGTTTTATCTGCAAGATAATAAAATTAAAAACATAAGACATTAGTTGCATTTTTGCCAAATATGCATGTTATGGACATCTTTTTCTTTATTCATATGAAGCATTTTGTGAACTATATACCTGAAGACTGATCCTTATTGTTCACACTTGCAGAAAAGTCATGATTTTCCTAATTGAGATAAAAAGACTCACAAGAATGCTCTGTGTAATGCCACAAGTTGTCTCATATGATAATACTTCATTTTATTGTAGCTGATCGCAACGGGAAGTATATCATTCTCTTCAAGTGTCTCCTCCCAGCCTGAAAATGCAATGGATTAGACGCCGGCATGGTGAAGACCCACTTACTTCCTCACGCATGATAAAGCTCATCGACAAGATTCTACGCAACCGTTTCAGTTCCATCCGGATCGTAGGAGATCACGCCTACGAGGAAGGTTTGGGTACGTGGTTCGCTGCTCAAACCCAACCATAGAAGCCGATCAGATCATCACTCTATCTTCTTTGTTTTCTCGATTCGATTTTAAATTAAAGTTCTGTTTATTGAAGTATTCCGGAGTTTCAAATTTTCCAAAAAACTGATGCATCCATTGTAAAACTGTTTTTTTTTTTGTGAATAAATTTAACATTCCTTAAAAAAAAAATGCAATGGGTTTGACCACTCAAGCTAAGGAAACAGAATCTGAGTTCAAAACAGAGTGAAAAAGACGATGGCTTGCTGTTTCAGGTAACGATGATTTATGGGTCATTGTAAGTCTCTTTGATGTATAGGGCCGTCTTTTAGCATGTGCAAATGGAGCGGTTGAACAGGGTCTTAATTTTAAGAATAAAATTTTCTTAAGAAATTTTATAAATCAGGACTCTATATTTTTTTTTTTAAACTTATTTACCATATTAATATACTTTTCATAAATATTTTGAAGAAAATTTCCTTAAAATTTTTATAAATTTGGGCTCCAAATTTTTCTAAAAACTATTTTACCATATTAATATACTTTCCATAAATATTTTGAACAGGGTCTATATATAGTTCGAGACGTCCTTGGATGTATTTAAAAAAATTTCTTAACTCGTCTGCGCAAACATGATATTTCACAGTAATCACGTGAGATGTCATCAGCATTATATATGTAAAACATAGAGAAATATCGTGCAGAAGACTCAAAACAATGAAAAAAATTAGAAAGAGGATCGCTAATATAATAAAAATAAGGAAAAAACTTGATGGTTAGAAAAGCAGAAAATACAAGGTTGCTAGTGAGAATCCGCTTCCACGCTCAGTTTATGTGGATCAACATTGTCCTCGTGAGCGACAAACGCATCAATGAAGTAATTGCTCCCAACAAAATCATAAGAACCCTTCAGTTTTTCCTTTTACTCGTTTATAAACGATGGTGACTGAGGACCAACGTTATCTTTCATGGTCTAAGGACAATGTTTCAATATGGCTGCAAGCAAACATCATAACTCAAACTTAAAACGCTATAAACTAATTTAAGCCCACTTGAAAGAATATTCCTCAAAACTACTCACCAACCTAAACTGAAATCCATAACTCTCTTCACTATCTCCTAGATTTGAGCTGGATTTCTTATCGTAAGTCTCAACTCACATTGAACTCTAAATAACTCAATCCCTCCATCTTTGCACTGTTTAATTTTAATCTACACATTAGATAAATCAATAGAGATTTAATGAATCGCATTTTTATATATATTAGTTGTTAAGATTTTACCTTTGCACATTTCCTAAATTTTTCCTCAGCTTCAGCATTAGCTAACAACAAATGATGACTTACGGTGTAGACTTCATGTCCAGAATCGCGTGCAACACATTTATCATTGACTTACGAAATGTGTATTTGGTGGAAAGACGGTAAACACATTTTTGTTGAAAAAAGGTAAAACGTGTTTTTGATGAAAAATGGAAGAACACGTTTTTGGCAGAAAAACGCTTAAACACATATCTTTAGCACATTTTTATATACTATTTATGTTTATGAAAGTTAAAAATATATAATTTTTTAATAATTAAATAATATGTTTATAAATTTCCAACTATTGGCAAAGACAATATTTAAAATTATATTCACAAATATACTTAATTTAAAATTTTAATTTACGTGATACGTATAAATTTTATGAAATTTTGAAAATGTAAACATGCTCAAACTATATAAATATAATAAAAATGCAATTAATATCTATTTTAGTAATTTTATATGCAATGATTTTAAAACATAAACAAAAAGTAATTTGTTGATCATATATTTGCACATAGTGCGTGCTCCGATGAATTTTTTATAGAAGAAGTTTCCAGAGAATAACATGATTAAATAGAAATGTATTTACATGTTTGATATAATTTAAAATTTTATCATCCTTAAAGCATACACATCGATAGGTTCTATAGTAGTTATCTCACTAATAAAATAAAGAAAAAAATTGAAAAAGAAGAGAGATAGATAGAGAGAACACGTCCTCATTTGAGAAGCGTTTCTCAACTTATGAGATACTCTTCTCATATGTGTCATTTTCTTAATGGTTTAAATTTTTTTATTTAAAATTTTATTATTAATATTTGTGAGATACTTTAAAGGGCATCTCACCGATGAGCTTACTCTTAGCATAACATCTCATTATGCATAATATTAGTATAAATGTTTCAGGTCTCTCAAAACCATGTTCTTAATATTCGATTAGATTCACCCAGTTTTGTTCCATTGTAATCTATTTTGGTTATCATATATTTGCACATAGTGTGTGCTCCGATGGATTTTCAATAGAAGAAGTTTCCACAGAATAACATGTTTAAATAGAAATGTATTTACATGTCTTAATATAATTTAAAATTTTATCATCTTCAGAGCATGTCCATTGGTAGGTTCTAGAGTAGGTATCTCACTAATAATATAAAGAACAAAATTGAAAAAGGAGAGAGAGAGAACCGGTCCTCATTTACTAAGCGCTTCTCAACTTATGAGATACTCTTCTCTTATGTGTCATTTTCTAATTGGTTTAAATCTTATTTATTTAAAATTTAATTATTAATAATTGTGAAATACTTTAAGGGGTATCTCACCGATGAGCTTGTTTTAGCATAATATCTCATTATGCATAATATTAGTATAATGGTTTCAAATCTCCCTAAACCATGTTCTTAATGTTCGATTAGATGCACCAAAATTTGTTCCATTGTTATCTATTTTGGTTTTTGTAATTGTAAGGTTGCTTAGAAAGGTTATAGAACATGTCTTATAAGACAAATAGAGTGCAAACTATAGTTATAAACACATAAATTTACTTACAATACAAAATAGTACCAGTTTAAATATATCCAATGATTTTAAAATATAACCAAAAAATAATTTGTTGATCATATATTTGCACATAGCGTGTGTTCCGATGAATTTTCTACGGTAGAAGTTTCCAGAGAATAACATGATTAAAAAGGAAAATATTTACATGTCTTGATATGATATAAATTTTTATCATCCTTAGTATTGGTAGGTTCTAAAGTAGGTATCTCACTAATAAAATAATAAAAAATTGAAAAATGAGGATAGAGAGAGAGAACCGGTCCTCATTTGAGAAGCGCTTCTAAACTTATGAGATACTCTTCACATATGTGTCATTTTCTAATTGGTTCAAATCATTTTTATTTAAAATTTAGTTATTAATATTTGTGAGATAGTTTAAGGGGTATTCACCGATGAGCTTGCTCTTAGTATAATATGTCATTATGCATAATATTAGTATAAAGGTTTCAGATCCCCCTAAACTCTGTTCTTAATGTTCGATTAGATTAACCCTGTTTTGTTCCATTGTTATCTATTTTGGTTTGTGTAATTGTAAGGTTGCTTAGGAACGTTATAGAACATGTTTTATAAGACAAATAGAGTGCAAACTATAGTTATGAACATATAAATTTACTTACAATACAATATGGTACCAGTTTAAATATATGCAATGATTTTGAAATATAAACAAAAAAAGTAATTTGTTGATCATATATTTGCACATAGCGTGTGCTCCAAAGAATTTTTTAAAAAAGAAGCTTCGAGAGAATAACATGATTAAATAGAAATGTATTTACATGTTTTGATATAATTTCAAATTTGATCAGTCTTAGAGCATACCCATCGGTAGGTTGTAGAAGTGATACCTCACTAATAAATAAAGAAAAAAAATTGAAAAAGCGGGAGGGAGAGAGAGAACCGTTCCTCATTTGAGAAGCGCCTCTCAACTTATGAGATACTCTTCTTATATGTGTCATTTTCTAATTGGTTCAAATCTTTTTTATTTAAAATTCAATTATTAATATTTGTGAGATACTTTAAGGGGTATCTCACCAATGAGCTTGCTCTTAGCATAATATGTTATTATGCATAATATTGGTATAAAGGTTTCAGATCCCCCTAAACTCTGTTCTTAATGTTCGATTAGATTCACCAAGTTTTGTTCCATAGTTATCTATTTTGGTTTGTGTAATTGCAAGGTTGCTTAGGAACGTTATAGAAAATGTCTTAGAAGACAAATAGAGTGCAAACTATAGTTATGAACACATAAATTTACTTACAATACAATATGATACCAGTTTAAATATTTGTAATAATTTTTAAAATATAAATAAACGTAATTTGTTGATCATATATTTGCACATAGTGTGTGCTCCGATGGATTTTCTATAGAAAAAGTTTCCAGAGAATAACATTAAAATAAAAATGCATTTGCATGTCTTGATATCAATTAAAATTTTATCATCCTTAGAGCATGTTTATCGGTAGGTTCTAGAGTGGGTCTCTCACTAATAATATAAAAATAAAATCAAAAAATGACTAGAGATAGAGAGAACCGGTTCTCATTTGTGAAGAGCTTCTCAACTTATGAGATACTTTTCTTATATGTGTCATTTTCAAATTGGTTTAAATCTTTTTTACTTAAAATTATAATATTAATATTTGTGAGATTACTTTAAGGGGTATATAACCGATGAGCTTACTCTTAGCATAATATCTCATTATGCATAATATTAGTATAAAGGTTTCAGGTCTCCCTACACCCTGTTCTTAATGTTTGATTAGATTTTAACAGTTTTGTTCCATTGTTATCTATTTTGGTTTGTGGAATTGTAAGGTTGCTTAGGAACGTTATAGAACATGTATTATAAGACAAATAGAGTGCAAACTATAGTTATGAACACATAGATTTACTTACAATACAATATAGTATCAGTTTAAATATATTCGATTATTTTGAAATATAAATAAAAAGTAATTTGCTGATCATATATTTGCACATAGCGTGTGCTCCAATGAATTCTTAATAGAAGAAGTTTCAAGAGAATAACATGATTAAATAGAAATGTATTTACATGTCTTGATATAATTTAAAATTTTATCATATTTAGAGCATGTCCATCGGTAGGTTCTAGAGTGGGTATCTCACTAATAATATAAAGAAAACAATTGAAAAAGGAGGAGAGAGAGAGAGAGAGAGAGAACATGTCCTAATTTGCGAAAGGCTTCTCAACTTATGAGATACTCATCTCATATGTGTCATTTTCTAATTGGTTTAAATCTTTTTTATTTAAAAATTAATTATTAATATTTGTGAAATACTTTATGTGAAAAACTTTAAGGGGTATCTCACCGATAAGCTTGCTCTTAGCATAATATTAGTATAACGGTTTCAGATCTCCCTAAACCATGTTCTTAATGTTCGATTAGATTCACCCAAATTTGTTCCATTGTTATCTATTTTGGTTTGTGCAATTGTAAGGTTGCTTAGGAAGATTATAGAACATGTCTTATAAGATAAGTAGAGTGCAAATTATAGTTATGAAAACATAAATTTACTTACAATATAATATAGTACCAGTTAAATATATGCAATGGTTTTTAAATATAAATAAAGAGTAATTTTTTGATCATATATTTGCACATAGCGTGTGCTTCGATGGATTTTCTAGAGAAGAATTTTCGAAAGAATAACATGATTAAATAGAAATGTATTTACATGTCTTGATATAATTTAAAATTTTATCATATTTAGAGCATGCCATTAGTAGGTTCTCGAGTGGGTATCTCACTAATAATATAAAGAACAAAATTGAAAAAGGAGGAGAGAGAGAGAGGGAACCGGTCCTCATTTGAGAATCGTTTCTCAACTTATGATATACTCTTCTCATATGTGTCATTTTTAATTAGTTTAAATCATTTTTATTTAAAATTTAATTATTAATATTTGTGAGATACTTTAAGGGGTATCTCACCGATGAACTTGCTCTTAGCATAATATCGCTAAGCCATGTTCTTAATATTCGATTAGATTCACCCAGTTTTGTTCCAATTGTTATCTATTTTGGTTTGTGTAATTGTAATTGTCATCAACCAATTAGATTTTAATATAATGTTAACATAAATCAAGAAACTAATCTTTTTCTTTTAAATTAATTTTTATATTTTCCAATTAGATTATGAAAATTGTATGATCAATCACTAATATGAAAAGGAAAATAATTAAAAATCAAAAAAGTAAATAACAAAATTAAGAAAAGAGAAAAATTATATTAAACGTTTTAAAAAATAAAAAGAAATTAGATTAAAGGTTTTAAAAACAAAAAGGTAAATAAGTATCGCTTATGTTTTCCAACAAAGAGGTAATTAAGAAAATTAAGAAAAACAAAAATAAATTAAAGGTTTTAAAAATAAAAAGGCAATAAGTATCTCTTACGTTTTCCAATAATGAAAATAAACTCAAAGTTAGGAATTTACATGATCGTGACACGTGTCAAGTTAATCGATAAGATTTTAATAATGTTTTAATTATGAAAGTTAATTATGGTTAAATAAATAAATATAATTTCATTAAGAATATGATAATCAATTCGTCAAAGTTTTATAATAAATACATGTAGAAGTAGTAAAATCCCTTATGTTTTCCAATAATAAAAATAAACTCAAAGTTAGTAATTTACATGATCGTGACACGTGTAAAGTTAATCGATAAAATTTTAATAATTTTTTTAATTAAGAAAGTCAATTATCGTTAAAGAAATAAATATAATTTCATTAAGAATATGATAATCAATTCGTCAAAGTTTTAGAATAAATACATATAGAAATAGTAAAATCCCTTATGTTTTCCAATAATAAAAATAAACTCAAAGTTAATAATTTACATGATCGTGACACCTATCAAGTTAATCGATAAGATTTTAATAAATTTTTTAATTAAGAAAGTCAATTATGATTAAAGAAATAAATATAATTTCAATAAGAATATGATAATCAATTCGTCAAAGTTTTAGAATAAATACATATAGAAGTAATAAAATCATTAGAAATAAACATAATTCATATAGGAATACAAAATTCTCAAAATTTAGTTGGAAACAAGTATAAATGAAAATAAAGATAAGTTTCACAAGTAATTCGATTTTATTTTTAATTTATTTTTACGGGTTTTAAAATATATAACTAAAAATCCGCGTATACGCGGATCCTAATCTAGTGTTTTATAAGACAAATAGATTGCAAAATATAGTTATGAATACATAAATTTACTTACAATATAATATGCTACCAGATTAATTACAAGATCCAAAAAGAGCTCTCTCTTCTCCTCAGCTTTTTGTCTTCACAGAGTGGCACAAGATTGATTTCTCTAGATCAGTATCTTGAGAAGATGAAGACTGATCATAGATTTATCTACTATTGGGTGCTTCCTCTGTATGCTAATGATGAGAAGAGCCTCATCAACAAATTCCACAAATATCAAATTGAAGTTATGTTGCTTAAAAAAATATATAGAGGCTTATATGATGCAGCTAGGGATGTTAAAACTGGATTTTTATCCACTGGGTATCCAAAACCTGGTAAATTTTTCAAGCCCAATACTCAACCCGATTTGCTGAAAAAATGCGGGCTTAAAACGAGCGGATTTTTTTAACATCCGGGTTGAGATGGGTTTACCTTATCGAGTTTCGGGCACCCACTAAATTTTTATCCAAATAAATAAAAAATTGTTTTTAGCTAAATAAATAACAAAAACATGGGTTTATCCAAATAAAATAAAAAATAATGTTTTATCCAAAAAAATAAAAAAATAATATTTTTATCCAAATAAAGAAATCATGTTTTTAATCGAAAAAACATTTTTATCCAAATAAATAAAAACGAACTTTAAAAAGATTGTTTTTATCAAAAAAAATAAAAAACATAAAATCATGTTTTCCCATCATAAACATAAAATCATGGTTTCGCGCCTAAAATATAAAATCACGATTTTCCGTCAAAAACATAAAATCACGATTTCTCGGGAAAAACGTAAAATCTCATTTCGCCTCAAAAACATAATATCTCGTTTTTCTCGGAACAAAAAATACATTTTTTTCCCTTTTGCTCCACCAATTATTTTGGATGATCAGTTATATTGAATTTTGACAAAACAATTAAAAAGATCAAATGAAATTCCAAGCTGCAAATGTGAAACCAGCTTAAATCCGTGTTGACTGTATATCTCGAGGAGTTAAAAGACAAAAGACGTTGACTTTGTTATGAGAGGTGTGAATCGAAGCTTGGCTCTGCTCAAATTCAAGAAGCTCAGAAAAAAGATACTAAAGAGAGACGGTAACCTCAAGCTACAGAGAAGATGACTTCAGCTACAGTTGATTTTGGGATCGGGTGGATTCTTAATCTCCTAGAAAACGAGACCTTGTTGTTGTCAGGAGTCCATGGCGAGATTGAGAAGACGAAGAAGGAGTTGCTTATCATGAAGTCCTTTCTTGAAGACACCCATAAACATGGTGGAAATGGATCCACCACCACAACAACTCAACTCTTCCAAACTTTTGTTGCGAACACAAGAGACCTGGCTTACCAAGTGGAAGACATCGTCGACGAGTTTGCATATCACATCCATGGTTATCGTGGCTGCACAAAGCTTTGGCGTGCGTTTCACTTCCCGAGGTATATGTGGGCGAGGCACTCAATAGCTCAGAAGCTACGAATGGTGAATGTCATGATTCAATCCATTTCTGAATCCATGAAAAGGTACCATCGTTCAGAAAACTCTCAAGGAGCATCATTATTGCCTTATGATGATGGTAATGGTGCAAAGTGGGTGAATAACATCAGCGAGTCGTCTCTGTTCTTTAGCGAAAATAGTCTTGTAGGGATTGATGCAGCCAAAGGAAAGCTCATAGGATGGCTTCTGAGTCCAGAACCTCAAAGGATAGTTGTCTCGGTGGTTGGAATGGGTGGTTCAGGGAAGACTACACTCTCAGCTAATATCTTTAAGTCCCAAAGCGTGCGGAAGCATTTCGGGTCATACGCTTGGGTAACAATCTCAAAATCCTATGTAATTGAGGATGTGTTTAGGACAATGATCAAGGAGTTCTACAAAGAAGCAGAAACACAGATTCCAGCTGAACTGTACTCCTTAAGCTACAGAGAGTTGGTGGAAAAGCTTGTGGGGTATTTGCAGTCAAAGAGGTACTTTGTTGTGATTGATGATGTATGGAGTACTGATCTGTGGAGGGAGATAAGTATCGCTCTACCAGATGGTATTTGTGGAAGCCGTGTTATGATAACGTGGCTTCTTTCTCCTATGGCATTGGGAGCCGTTACCACGAGATTGAGCTCTTAAAAGAAGAAGAAGCTTGGGTGCTTTTCTGCAACAAAGCGTTTTCTGGAAGTCTTGAGCAATGCAGAAGGAGAAACCTGGAGCTTATAGCACGGAAATTACTTGAGAGATGTCAAGGCCTGCCATTAGCTATTGCTTCTTTGGGGAGCATGATGTCAACAAGGGTGTTGGAATCAGAATGGAAAAAGTTTACAATTCTTTGAATTGGGAGTTGAACAACAATCTGGAGCTCAAGGTTGTTCGAAGCATTCTGTTGCTTAGCTTCAACGATTTGCCATACCCGCTTAAACGTTGTTTCCTGTATTGTTCTCTTTTCCCTGTGAAGTATCGGAAAAGAAAGAGGCTCGTTAGGATGTGGATGGCACAAAGGTTTGTTGAACCGATCAGAGGAGTGAAAGCAGAGGAAGTGGCTGATGGTTACCTCAACGAGCTTGTTTACAGAAATATGCTTCAAGTTGTCTTGTGGAATCCTTTTGGACGGCCCAAAGTGTTCAAGATGCATGACGTGATAAGGGAGATCGCTCTATCTATATCCAAAGCTGAGAGGTTTTGTGATGTGTATAGTAATGACAATGATGCTGATGATGCAGAAACAACCGAGGATTACGATACTCGCCATTTATGCATCCAGAGAGAGATGAGATCAGGTATCGTACGTACAACAAACCTTCACTCTCTTTTGGTTTGCACCAAAAACAACATTGAACTACCTCCAAGTCTGAAGCTTTTAAGAGCCTTAGACCTTGAAGACTCTGACATCAGCAAGCTACCAGATTGTTTAGTAACTCTGTTCAACTTAAAGTACTTGAATTTATCGAAAACCCAAGTGAAGCAACTCCCCAGAAACTTCCATAAGCTCGTCAATTTGGAGACACTGAACACCAGGCACTCCAAGATTGAGGAACTTCCTCCAGGGATGTCCAAGTTGCGGAAGTTGCGTTATCTGATTACTTTCCGTTGCAACTATGGACATGATTCCAATTGGAACTATGTTTTAGGTACAAGGGTTTCTCCTAATATTTACCAGCTGAAGGATCTTCAAGTCATGGACTGCTTCAACGCAGAGGCTGAGCTTATTAAAAAGCTGGGGAACATGACCCAACTCACAAGAATAAGTCTCGTTATGGTTAGAAGAGAGCATGGAACTTATTTATGCGAGTCACTGAATAAGATTAAAAGACTCAGATTCTTATCTTTGACGTCCATTCATGAAGGAGAACCGTTAGAGATAGATGGACTGATAGCAACTGCGAGCATTGAGAAGCTCTTTCTTGCAGGGAAACTGGAAAAAGTACCAAGTTGGTTCAATACTCTTCACAACCTTGCCTATTTGGGCTTGCGGGGATCTCAGCTGCAAGAAAACGCCATTTGCTATATCCAAGCTCTTCCTAAATTGGTATGGCTTTCCTTTTACAATGCATACATGGGACAAAGGTTGTGTTTTACACAAGGGTTTCATAATCTGAAGATTCTAGACGTAGTTCAGATGCAACACCTGAGAGAAGTTGTAATAGAAGATGGTGCGATGTTTGGGCTTCAGAAGCTTTATGTGAGAGATTGCAGAGGGTTAGAGTCGGTGCCGAAAGGAATTGAGAATCTTGTAAATATTCAAGAAGTGCATTTGAGTCATGTTTCTCATCAGCTAGTAGAGCGGATTGGTGGAGCAGGGAGTGTAGACCGATCAAGGGTTAAACACATTCCTGCCATTAGGCATCATTTCAAAAATGATAATGGCTCTTTCTATGTCAGCCTCTCATCCTGAGTGGCTAGAGAAGCTTCATCTACAAGCGCTGCAGTTAAGCACAAATATTCTGTAACACTCTCAAAATTGTTTTACAGAAGATGAATACCTCCACATGTATCATAACCTGAGAATCGTACACAGAAACTTAGAGCCATAAAATATTCTGCTTGATGATAATATGGAAGTCAAAATTACTGATTTCGGGCTAGCAGTGATAATCCCCGATGCGGTCTCCCGTTATGTAGATTCGAGAATGGCAGGTACTATAGGATACATACCTTCCTGATCCAATTTTTTTATACCTGGCTCACTGTCCTTGTCACCGTACTTCGAATGATCCGAACAAGAGGCCCAACAGCAAAGATGTGGGGATTATGTTGTCTCAGAGCAAGTAGTAGCGTCTCTCTATTGAATTGTATAATGTTTATTTTTAAGTGTGATATCTTGATTTCTGTTGCATGAGAAATAACTAAGAACACAAATTGTATTGTTTGATTCCCAGAAAATTATGTTGAAAAATGCAATTTTACTTAAGTTTTGTAGCTCTAACCACAGATCATCGATCTAACGTAGTAATTAGCAAGCATGTTTAATTAACAAGCTTAAAATGACAATACATGCATGTTTCGTTTCTGTCTTTATAGGCATAAAAATTTGTGGCCTTATACTGTATTTCTACTATCTAATTTTGTTGATGAGTTTTTCTTTATATTTTAAATACACAATAACATTATTTTGTCATCTATTTTTAATATATAGAAAAAGAATCAACTTAATTTTAACAAAAAAAATATTAAAAATTTCAAGTTACAGTAAAACCTCTATAAATTAATAATGTTGGGACCATAAAGTTTTATAAAAAATTATTAATTTATAGTGATTATTAATTTATAGATATATTATTTGGTAGATAAATTAATTTTGGGGACTGACAAAAAAATATTAATTTAGCGAGGTATTAATGAATCGAATATTAATTTATAGAAGTTCTACTGTATATAGGACAAAGAGAAACTACAATGGATGTCATATAATAATATGGTATTTAAGTTTGGTCAGCCGTTTTTTTTTGTTTTTACTGTTTATATGATAATGTCTTTTTTGTCCTCTTCTTTTCTAACTAATTACTAACTTGTGTTTTTCTCTCTCTTCAATTAATTTCAGGCAAGAAAATCAGAAGAAAAAGAACAGAAGAAGAAGAAAAGAAGAAGGAGAAGAAGGAGAAGAAAGGAAAAGAAAAGAGAAGGAAAAAAAAATGGAAGATGCTAAGGTGGAGGTGGATATCGGTGATGGTGACGTGATTTGTTTAGTTGGTGATAGTGACGGATGGCGACAACGGTGTCGACGGCGGCGGCAATGGTAACAACGGAGATGCCGACGATAACGGTGTTGTGGCAACGACGGCTGCAACGACAACGACAACACAGTACCGTGGTAGCCGGTGGTGACAGAAACACAACGATAACTTTGTTTACGTTGTTAAGTTAACAAAGTTAACACGATATTTTTTTAGATAACTAGTTAACTAGGTAACTGGTTAGCACGAAAATTTTCAAGTATCATATTTTTATATGATATGATAACGAAGTTAACAAGATAATATTCTATGAATAATTGGTTTAACATATAGTTTACAGAATAACTAGTTTAAATGGATAACAGAGTTAACAAGTATTTTTCACAATATGTTAACTTGTTTAACATGTTAACTACATAATAACAGTGTTGGCTTGCGTGAACAGTGTTTTTAGATATAGTGTGAACAGTGTTTCCGGCGAACAGTGAACAATATTGTCGGATTTTTTTGTCGACAACCAAGTTTTCAGAGAATGACATGTTCTGTAATTAAACACAATAAAAAGGGTTTTTTAGGATAAAAAATTGTTTCTCTTTTCTATTAATTTAATTTACAATTATCTATTCCTACTTACCTAATTATTAAATTATTTATGTATATGTACTAAAATCACCCTAGGACAAAACAATATACTACTATTGTTTTTTCATAATTACTGAAAATAATAAAACAATTTATCTTAACATTGTGTAAAACGTTATGAAAAACTATAAAATGGTAAAATGAAATGGTTTAAGTACCCTATATATTTAATAGTTAATGATGTCAAATTATTGAAAAATATTTGTTAATGATTAAATGGTAAAAATAAGACATATTTAAAAACCTAAAAAGAAAAACAGCTAAAAGGGAGATAATTATTTAATGAAAAAAAAAAAACACTTACATGATCACATTTCTAAATGTTATATTTCATGTAAGTATTGACAATGGAAGTGAAATTATTATTACACTATTACACTCATATGATCACATTTATAAGTGTGACCCCTAAATTCAAATGCTTTAGTACACTGGTTTAAAATTTTCTGCCATCTCCAAACAAGAGAATGAAATCGTTTGTGTAAAGAAAGATCTGATAACAATTGTGCATGTACTAAAACAAGAGAATGAGATTCTATTATTAACATCGTTTGTGTAAAGAAAGATTTGAAAGATTTGTATATATAAAATTACTGAGAAAGGAGCAACAAATATAAAGAAACAAAAGACTCAAAACTTGCCTTCATCACCAGTCAACTATGCGCCAGTGTCATTGTAGTCCTCAGCTTCTGACTCTGCCATTTCCACGAGCATTCTGAGGCGCTTATCGAAAATCAAAGCGCTCTCGTCTCTCATGTCAAGCTCTAAGGCCTCTGCTTCAAGCCACTTCTCTCTCAGATCATCGAGCAGATTCCCTTGGTCTGTGGTCATCATTGCCCCTGGTGCACTTGGAACAGTGGTTCGAAGTGAAGAGTCCCCTGATGGTGGAGGCAATGTCAATAGCATCGCCCTGAACTCGCGGGTTTCAACAAACGCCTCGAAATTACAAGCAACCAAGTCTAGGCAGTACTCTCTTATCTTCAACACACCGTACCTATGCCATTCAAGTTCAAAACTAAACCTCTCAGCTCATATATCATCAAAACGAGCTTCATGCATGAAACTATAGACTTAGAGACGCTATGTTTCAACTCCAATAACTAGCATATGTACCATTAACCTATCCTGCTCGACCATTGAATGCGCCATCAATTAGAAAAAATTGGTTTACATAAGAAGAAAATCATACATATCTGACAAAACAAGCCATTGACAGAGTTCTGCAGGTGTGGCAGTTTCCAAGTGAGGCAACAAGGCTTCGGCCACAGCACGTTTAAGAGGAAACCGCAAGTAGCGAGATGCAACATCAAAGATTTCCTCAGCCTGCAAAATGAGTAAATTATCAGAAGGAAAAAGGTAAAATACATAAAAAAAATTCTAAATGGCAAACAGTTTTTCACCTGATTCGGATTGATCTCCTTCAAGCCATCAGTGTACCTGATAATGCTTATCGAGTTAGCTAACTGTGCGGAAAAACAAAAACTTTTTCACGCTTTTATACAATCACGAATGCTTACATATACTCAATCATCTTCTCGAAAGCCTCTGCGCTCAAGTCATGTTCTTCGAGAAATGGAAGATTCTCACCCAGCAAACCATTTTTGCCCTCATGGAAATCATTCACGCGGGATAATCGTGCTCTGAAGTACTCTGATCTCGAAGCTAGAATGACTTGATGGCAATAAAAAGTCCTTTTATCAACTTTAACAAAAACATCAGCAAGACTATCCACAGAATCACTGACTCCCATATCCCCAACAGATGAATTGATATCTGCAAAAGATTTCGCAAGGGAAACTCGAAGAATCCTATGCAACGAAGCAGGAAGCCTGTCTTCCTCTGGAAGGGATATCCCCTGTAAGATAAACCGTTTCATGGAGTTATCAAGATCCCTATGCGTCTTGTACTCGGCATATTTCTGGTGAATCAGTTCCTTCTCAATGATCTTCTGCAGCGACTCGCATTTACAAACTTTGCAGATCCTCACGAGGTCTTCCATATCATCCACCGATATCTCCAGCCTATCCGAGTAGAAGAAGTGGACGAGGCTGCACAGAGCAGGATACGAGAGCTTCTCTTTCGAGAACCTTACTTCTCTCCGGTTTTTCCATTCATTCTCAAACTTTTGCTTGAAAAACGGAGATCGAGCACTTAAGATAGCCCTGTGTGCTTCAATCGGTCTACCTTGCACAAAGAATACAACATCCGGTGGGAAGTAATTGGAGCTACCCATCTCATCAACTGAAACTGAGAATGCAAACATTCTCGTGCGTCAGTCTCTGGACCACATACAAAGCTAACAAGCACAAGAGGATAGCTACGATACAAGACTATCTCAGTAATCATCTCTATACAACTATAATGTACTGAACGATTCAAGAACTTAGCTTTAATCAGCATCTCATACAAGGAAACAGGCACAAGATCAGGATCGATCCATTGGATTCAAAAGAGGAAACGCAACTACAATGTGCTGAACTGGATTCAAGAACTCAACTTTCCTAAGAAATTGGATTGTGAGTGAAATCTATAAGAAAAAAAAATATCCCAAAATTAAAAACTTGGCTTCACAATTGAGAATCCGATGAAGAATTGAGATTGTAATCATCTCTACAACTACAGTGTGCTGAAATGGATTCAAGAACTCAACTTTCCTAAGAAATTGGACTGTGAGTGAAATCGTAAAATTAAAACTTGGCTTCACAATTGAGATTGTAATCATCTCTACAACTACAATGTACTGAACGATTCAAGAATTCAACTCAATCAGCATCTTCTAAAAAATGGATTATTGGATTGTGACTGAAACGAAAGGAGTGAGCGATTCAAGAACAACTCAACATTAATCAGCATCTCATACAAAGCAACAAGCACGAGAAGGATCGATCCATTGATTTTAAAAGCAACTATAATGTACTGAATTGGATTCAAGAACTCAACTTTCCTTAAGAAATGGATTGTGAGTGAAATGGTGAAGAAGCAGAGATACCAAAAATTATTATAACTTGGCTTCACAATTGAGAATTCGATGAACAATTGAGATTGTAATCATCTCTACAACTACAATGTACTGAACGATTCAAGAACCCAACTTAATCAGAAACTCATACAAAGCAACAGGCACAAACGGATTGATCCATTGATTTTCAAAGAGGAGAAGCAACTAAAATCAACTACAATGTACTGAATTGGATTCAAGAACTCAACTTTCCTTAAGAAATCGATTGTGAGTGAAATGGTGAAGAAGCAGAGATCCCAAAAATCAATAACTTAGGCTTCACAATTGAGAATTCGATGATCGGAGAAAACATACCGGAAACATCAATATTAGCATCGGAAGCTTGTTTCAGATAAGCCCGATTGTGGCAACAACCCAAAAACGTTTCCCTAAGAGAAGCTTGCAAGGGACCAAGCGGAGGCGGACGAGCCTCAAACGCCTTGAGAAGCTTCCGAATCCTGAGGTTAAGAGAAGCGTAGTGGCAACGATCGCCGTTGAAAGTATGTTCGGAGCAAATCGCGCCGTTCTCCAGAAGCATCCTCGCGGCGTCAATGTGGCCGGCGAGACAAGCGTAGTAGAGAGCGACGGAGTCCCATCGGTCGCGGGCGTTGACGTTCACTCCGGTCTCAAGAAGGTACCGGAGCCTGTCGACGTCTCCGGCGCGCGAGGCTTCGAAAACGTCTCCGTTGGGGACTTTCTTCAAAGGTACGGATGGTCCGTAATCCTGGAGGTCAATGTCTAGATCCTCGAGGTTGGATTCGAGTGTCCAAGACGACGAGTTCTCAATCGGAGACATTGTCGAATGGATTCACTTAGTTCGTAGACGGAATCGCTGGTTTTGGAGAGAAACGCATAAACCTTAGAGGAAGAAGAAGCGGTGAAGCTATTTGCATCGTTCCCATGGAGGTTCTGAGGTTTAGGGGAGATTACTGTGAATTCACTTACTAATTTGCTATTAAAAAAACAAAAATCTCATTACTAATCTATTTTAGCCCTGAAAATTTCGGGTATCGGAACGGGAATTTACGGGTACGGACGGGTTCGGGAAATTTGAGAATTGAAAAATAATTCCCAAAAGGGAATCCATAAGAACGAAACGGGTTCGGGAAATTTCCTTACGTAAAATATTTTCCCAAACACGTAATTATTTTGGAAAATTCGGGAAAATTCGGGAAAATTCGGAAAAAGTCGGAAAAATTCGGAAAAATTCGGAAATATTCGGAAATATCCAGAAAATTTCGGGAAATTTTGGGAAAATTCGAGAAGTTCGGGTACCCGATCTCATTCCCATTCCCTTCCCTTACCCTTTCCGTACCTGTTTGAAAAAAATAAATGGTCCCGAACGGGAACAGAAACGGAACGAGAAATTTGAAACGGATATGGATGGGAACCGGGTACCCGTCCCGAAATTTACAGGGCTAATCTATTTAATCAAGCCCAATGTTATGTTTTAATCTTTGAATTTCCAAGTGTTTATTTTATTAAAAAGTGGCAATCATTAAAAATGGTTGACTTGCCCAACTGTTTAATGTAAATCTCATATAGCCCAGTTTTTTTTTTTTTTTTTCATCTAAAGATTTTATTGAAACACAAGATCAAATACGTTTGAAAGATACATCTAAAGGATACAAAGCCAAAGGATGACTAGTAAATCCTTGGAAACTAAGCGGGAGGAACAACTGTAAATCCCCGGAAACTAAGTCGGCGGAAACCATAATTTCCCCGGAAACGAACCCACAACTTAAAAAATAAATTTAACGTAAAACACAACAAAGAAAAAGCTTCAAACCTGCAAATAATTCATGCTTCGGAGAATCTACGAACGAGATTTACCGTTGTCGCCCACGGCCCACCGAACGGAAACATCAACCTCTTGAAACAGGAACCGAAGACTTCACAAACACACTTCCGGATGCGGCTGCGACACAAACACATGTGCCCAATTTTCGCCTAGATAGAAGCCCCTAATAAACAACCAAATTTCGATAGATTTGGAGAGAAATGAAGCCTAGCCACCCAATCAAAACCGCACCATAACGAAAGCGGCAGAGAATCAGGGTGGACAGCGCTGATTGCAACTCCGCCGGAGAAAAGAAAAACCTGCAAATTTGGAAGCATAACATCAAGTTGAGAGTAGCCAAACTAATTCTTAAGAAGGGGAAGACTAGAAACGACCATGGAAACCGAATCTGATCAGATCGGTTATAAATCTGTTAAGGGAAACCAAATCCGGAAAAACCAGATCGAGATCAGATCTGCCATAGCCACTACTTAAAAACCATAAAACTACAACAAAAAGGAAAAGCCAGACCGATGACATGGCTGTGGAAGCCCACGACCACCGGCCGGAAACAAGATTTGAAGTTTTTCTTAGGCGGCTAGGTTTAGAGAGAAGGGGGAGGGAGAGAGAAAACGGAAAAAGTGATCCATGATCATATAGCCCAGTTTGGGAAAATAATTTTGATTTTTTTTTAAATAAAAAAAGGTAAAAATCGTTTAAACCCTTGATACTTATTGAATATTATAGAGCCAACTATCATCTAAAAAGATCTAGACTCCACCTATACAGTTCTTCTTCTTCCCCACCGAGACTCGCCAGCGCATTTGAACCGTTCTGTTAATCTTTATTTCTTCTAGTTCATCGTTCTTCTCGACGATTCGATTCCGACATTCGAGCATTATCCGACATTCATTCCATTCCGAGCCACGGGAGGAGGGTATCTGTTATTTATTGGTCATTCGCCGCCTGATTCTCATGATTCCTTGTGTAGGAGTTTCCGTCGTCGAAGGTAATCGTTTGGAATCTGCATCTCTTTCTATTTCAATTGTCTATTAAGTCCGATTAAGTCCCAATTTCATGAATAGTAGATGCTTTCGAAATCAAAATTAGTAAGGTTTTAATCGTATTATTGGTTTCGCTCTTTCAGAAAAGAGCAACCAATTATTTAATTTTCTAAGAGATGCTGCCTCGGACGATAAAATTGAAAAAGGCGATAAGGAGGAGTTCACGCCTAAGAGAAGAAGCTCTGGACATATCATCTGAAGAACTAACTCCAGAAGCAAGTCCAGAACAAAATCGAGAACCAACTCGAGAGAACCTCCAAATAGTGGCTGAGAGGAATCCTCGGTATGCAGTATCGAGTACTTCTGAAGAAGATGAAGTTCAACCAAATGAAGTTCAACCAAACAGTGGTTCATTGGTAAGTATTCATTGGCATTTGGATAAATTTGGTTTGAAGAATTGATTCGGCTCGTAATTGGAAATTGGTTGGAATTGGTTGATTCGGCTCGTATTTGGAACCTCCAAATAGTTAGTGACTTGATTCGGCTCGTATTTTGGAATTGGTTGGTTGGAAGCTATTAGTATTGTTGGGGGCTCGTATTTGGGAATTGGTTGGTTTTCTCGAATAGAATACTGAACTGATAAATCGAATTCTAATTTAGAGGTATTCTTAGGTTGAACTGAGTATTCTTATGTTGAACTGATTATTGGTATAACTGAGTATTACTGGTTTTAAATACTAACTAAATCATGTGTATGAATACTTTTTGAGAATTCAGATGAGGAAATGGAACATATGCATCTTCCTGAGCTTTATTTCGACCACACAGAGTTTATCAAGTATCCTAAGATACAATCGAAGTGTGAAGTGAAGAATGTTCTGACTGTGATAAATGAGCTGAATTGGTTGATTCGGCTCGTATTTGGAACCTCCAAATAGTTAGTGACTTGATTCGGCTCGTATTTTGGAATTGGTTGGTTGGAAGCTATTAGTATTGTTGGGGGCTCGTATTTGGGAATTGGTTGGTTTTCTCGAATAGAATACTGAACTGATAAATCGAATTCTAATTTAGAGGTATTCTTAGGTTGAACTGAGTATTCTTAGGTTGAACTGAGTATTCTTATGTTGAACTGATTATTGGTATAACTAAGTATTACTGGTTTTAAATATTAACTAAATCCCGTGTATGGATACTTTTTCAGAATTCAGATGAGGAAATGGAACATATGCATCCTCCTGAGCTTTATTTCGACCACACAGAGTTTATCAAGTATCCTAAGATACAATCGAAGTGTGAAGTGAAGAATGTTGTGACTGTGATGAATGAGCTAAAAAGGTCAGACGAGTTAAAGTGGTTCACAAGTCACCCGCAGTTTTGTCACATCTTTCACATGCCTATGGAACGAAACCGTAAGCTCTTGGGGATTTGGATGCTACTTCTTCGGGCAGTGAATAATAAGGGAGGAAAATTACTTTGGTTTGTGGTTAATGGTGTTCCCATCCGGTATTCCCTTAGAGAGCATGCACTTGTTTGTGGATTCGGGTGCCATGAATACCCATAGAACTATGATAAACTGTGGGGTGATAGTTTCCGGAAGAGACACTTTAAGAAGAAGACGGTTACTGTGCAAGATGTGAAAAAGAAGCGTGTGACAATGAAGGCTTGTGGAGATCGGCTGAAGATGGCGGTCCTTTATTTCTTGTGCACGGTAATTGGAGGAAGGACAAAGTATGATGGACCCATAGGCGAATTCTTAATTAGAATCGTCAATGATTTGGAGTTGTGTAAATCTTTTTCGTGGGGACGATGGAAATTTGACAAAGTTGTGGAGGCTATACATTATATGCTGAGGAAAATGAAAATGAAAGGCTCTGTGAAGGACTCGACCTCCATTCCATGATTCATAATCTCTTTAGAGGTACAAACTTGGTTATGAGTATAATTAAATATGTTTTATGATTTACAATTTGGTGATGTAATGTAACTCTTTGTGTAGGTGCTGGTTTTTTAGAGCATTCGAAATCTGAGGGTAAGATTTCAAGAGGATGTACAAGATTGTGATTCGGGTTGTCCCCGATGTGTAAGGGGAAGTTCAAAGCTAGTGGTATGACGGGTTATCCTTTGGAAGAGATATATGACGAGCTTAGAACTTTTAAGGTTAGAATTAAGGTTGCTTGTAAATGTTGGTTCTTTTTAAAATTTGTTTCGTTATAAGTTTTTGATTTCTTATTGACACGAGATTCAAAGTATTTTGGAACCAGACGTGGATGAGAAACTTCTTCTGGCACGCATTCTAGATGAAGATTCGGATGATGTAGTTTAAAATTTGTTTCGTTATAAATTTTGGATTTCTGTATATTGACAAGAGATTCAAAGTATTTTGAAACCAGATGTGGATGAGAAACTTCTTCTGCCACGCATTCTAGATAAAGATTTGGATGATGTAGGTGGATGCGACATTACTGCTAGTTGGAATGAGCGTCTAACTAAAGAGCAAAAAAAAATTTGATGGAAAGGGATGTACGAGTTAGATGTGGTTGTAAGAGTGTTCCCCAAAAAGAAAGAGAAAAAACAAGTTGAAGAGGTGGGTGCAGCCTCTAATCCGGATCTCTCTTTAGATTAGATTTAATAGGAGAAATATATAAAAAAATTAATAAAAAAAACCGCCGCCGCAAAAAGTGGATCGTTGCCATTTATATTATTAACATTTCTTATCAACAAAGTTGTTCGTAAGTGTCCGGTTGTACGACGATCATAATAGTTGTACTTTAGGGATTTTTACGTATTTGTAGTTGAACCATGATTTAAAAATTGTTGTTTTAGTTGTCCACTATCTTCCCCACTATGAATTATGATTTAAAACAATTTTATAGTAAAATTTCAGTAAATACATATTTTTATCACTTTTTCATTATTGATGGTTAACATTAACAAACTCTTCCTTATACTATAAGAGATGTTTGATGTGAAAACATCAATATGTTTGACCAATACAAAAATTAATGGTATCCTTATTTTCAATTGTTTATCCTGAGTTTTAGATGAACAAACAGTCCTTAAATTGATGATTTCTTCTTCCGTTTTTGTGTAGTTTTTCATTTTCATTTTATCAGTAATATCAGTATTACCATTTATACATTATCAGTTAGTAAGACCAATATTATCAGTAATACCCAAAAAGAAAGTAAAGAAACTTAGTTTTGACATAAAAATTGAGCCAATTCTGTTTCAAAAGTACAAATATAAAAACGAATTGCCAAATACACAAATCAAACACTATTAGTATTGCCAGTTAACCAATATTCCAACCTTCGCCTCGGGACCCTTTTGTTTTTCGTCCTTGGACGCCGTTCTCCAACCGATGGAAACCTTCTGATTGCTTTCTTCCCGCCTTTGTGATGTATTTTAGATGTAAGACCTTCACTTCTTTTATGTAGTCCGGGATATTGCACACAGACTTATCCAGCACTACATAAATGGTCTTATAATATGCTATTGCCCACAGCTCAAACCAATAATAATTTGAGCACACGTCATGAAAACGGATATTCCGCCCCTTATCTCCACTCTTCCACAATTCTATGAGAGCGGCTGCTGCGTGCACACAAGAATATTTGTCAATATCAAAACACCTGCAACGCAACAATTCCTAATCAACGACACCACATATTGTTTTCCATCACTTCCATTGACAATGTACTCAAGCTGATAACTGTTTACCTACATCGAGGTTAAGGTAGACGCATCCTTACATGTTTTGTGCACTACATTCTCCACAAAATGCATTAGTTCATGCCCGTCCGACCTACAAATAGAGTCCTTCTTATGCTGGTTAAACCTTATTGAAATTTTTGTAACGATGACATCAATCAAGTGTAATAAGGAGTACTTCATTTCCTCTTTAAAAACGTTGTTCAAAGATTCTGCATAGTTGCTTGTGTATATGTTGTACCTTTCTTCTGTAAAATAACACATTGCCCATTTTGTCACATCAGTTATTTCATCCAGATACTTGGCTGCAGAAGGATATCTTCTCCTAAAATCACCATAAACCTCCAAGAACTCACCCTCCGTATAAGTCAGACAGCACTCCATGAATTTTTTTGCAACTACGTCTTTGTTGACGTAATATACATGACCTTTCACAGTTTGGGAAAAATGCCATATACAATACCCATGATGCGCGCTCGGGTACACCTGACCTATTGACTTGATGAGGCTCGAATTTCTGTCACTAATAAATACTAATTTATAAGAGTCTAGTACAACGGTTTTCAGCATTTCAAAAAACCAATTCCAACTTGCATCATTCTCACCATCGAGTACCAAACGCTATGAGATAATGATGACGATTAGGATCCTGAGCTGTGGCAAAAATTAGGACACCTCCATATCCATTCTTCAGAAAAGTTTCATCCACACTTATCACTTTCCTCATCACTTTAAACCCTTCAATGCTAGCTCACAAAGCGATGAATAAATACTTGAATTTCTTTCCTTCGTCCAATTTCACTCTACTTACTGTAGCAGGATTGACCTTCTATAACATGTTCAAATAACAATACAACAACTTATAACTTTCCTCTGGACTACCACTCACATCAGTAACAACTTGTTTTTTCCCTCTCAACGCGGTGGAATAAGACACTTTCACGCCAACTTTATCCTGAACAAGAGAGATGAGGCTTTTAGGAGTCGGGGTCACCATTTGTCCCGGATAATCATCATACAAAACAGATGCAACTAATCGTGGTGTGCCTTTTTTTTTACAGTTGCTTGTGCTTGCACTAGCCCGATAACATGTATGCATCTTTGTGTACACTCTAACCAAAAAATATTCTGAGTTTGCAACCTTTGCAGCTCGTAAATGCCATTTACGACTTCTTTCCCGACATTTTAGCACTAACCTCTTCTTATCCGACTTGACTACAACATAACCAAAACAATTTTGAAATACAACTCTATCCACCAAATCTGAACTGCCTTCTTATTTCTAAATTCCTGACAAATTTCTATACCCATACCGTCTTCCCATGCCTCAAATTGACTATCTTCTACATCATGTGGAAGCTCAAGATATTCATCATCCGGTCTAACCTCTCTACTAACATCATCCTCTCTAGTAGCATCATCCTCCCTAGTAACATCATCCTCCCTAGTAACATCATCCTCCCTATTATCATCATCCTCCATTCCATCATGATGTTGTTCATTGCCTACGTATAGAGTAATTGCACCAGTGTTACCAATATTTTCATCATCCCTTCGATGCAACTCGTCATAGTTCACACCATAAGAACTTCCTCGGACCACTCTTGAAAGTTCCTCGCAACACTGATCTATTCCCGACACTTTGATCACCTCCACATGCAAAACACCTCTACGTTGCTCTTTATCCATGGTGGTTAAAAAACATAAACATCCTCACCATCCACAATATCTGAAATTATGCCAGAGTTCATTAACCGTGGACTGGATCTCATTCTCAATTTCGTCCCATTTTCATCTATCCCAACCTTCTTGCATATTCTAATTTCTAACATCAACTTTGTTATCTTCTCCATAGATGTCTTAAACGATAAATCGTAGACGCGACCTTCATAATTAAAATGTACATTTACGTTTGTCGTCATTGTCTCCTGCGAAATGAATACAAAATCTCAATTGACAAAATTGGTATGATGATTTCAATAATACAAGTTGTACTAGTTATAATGTCATTCTCAGCAAAACCAGTTGTACCCAGTTGTCCAATCGCTGTAAATCAAATTCCTCAAATTGCAATGCCTCCCGAATTCCTTCTAATTTACTTACAATCACTACGATTCAACCACAACTTTACATTAATTACCAATCCAGATACCTAATCGACCCATGAACGATATTTAAAAACACAATGTGTACCCAAAATCGAATTCAATCAAATTGGAATCGCAAAACCCTAGAATTGAGTGATTCAATTCATTAGTGTTAGGTGAAATGCAGAACATACCTAGATTAGGAACTTGCAGCTTCAATGGAGTCTTCCGACCGGATTGCGATGGCGGCGGAATGAGCGGAATGGACCTCCAGCTCCGACGGCGCTGCGGGTTCGAGAGGAGAGCGAGGAAGAGCTGTTTTCGATTTTTTTTTTCAATTTCTTTGTTTTGTTTTTTATTTATTTAATTTTAATAAATCTATTAATTGAATTCAAATTTTGAAACAAAGGGTTTATTTTGGATTTACACTTTTCATTAAAAGGATTGAGACCCATGAGGGGTATGTAGATCAGAAGAAGGTATTGTAGATTTCCTTCACACTTAAGGGCATATGAGATCGTGCCTCCATCTGACATCTCAAGTTTTCTTATTTCTTATCAAATGTATTTATCATGTACTTTTTTAGTTTTTTTATAATACTGTGAAAAATGTTTTTGAAAAAAACTTGAATTATTTTTTTTTTTTGTATTTTTTTTACTTCTAACCATAGCAATCTTAAAAAATATATCATATGATCATACTTAATTACCATCATTTTTTTGTTATATACATCTTTCCTTATAACCGTTTTTTATAATTTTTTGTGTTTTGTAAATTTCACTTATAATTGTAATATTTCTATAAAATATTTTGGAAAGTTGCATCTTTATCATCATTTATATATACATTTTCACTAATAACCATTTTTTAAAAATCTTTAAAATATTTTGGAAGCATATATAATGCATCATAACTTTTATATTGTACATTTTCACATACAACTGTTCTAACACTTTTTTCGTTTTTTTTAATATTCTCTCAATAGTTAAAATTAAAATTTTGGGAAAAAACACTTGCTTATCATAACTCTTTGGCATCATTTCAACCCGTTATATAAAATAACAACAACAATATTTCTGAATCTCAAAAAAAATAAAAAATTATAAAAATATTAAAATCTTGGTATAGAGGAAGTTCCTAGTTCAAGGCCATATGGGAGGAAGGGTATTACCAAATGGAATGATTAAATGCTGATTGTGCGCCTACGAAAATTAGAGTTTAGGCTCAAACTTCGAAGTAATAAAAAAAACATCGTAAATCGAGTATATATATTGGGTTTTCTCCAAATCACCCCTCCAATTGTTTTTTTGCATTTCTTTTCTTAATTCTCAAAAAATGCAGGTCAATCCGCCAGGTATCGGTCAACCCGCGATATAATCTTCAGTTGTATCGATGTGGCAAAAAAGAATGTCGTATAGAAATCAGACAGATTGTTAAACGCACCGTTTCAAAATTAAAAAAAAACGACAAACAGTTAAAGAGACTAACTATGAGACCCGACAGAGTTCTCTCTCTCTCTTCTCTCTCATAAACTTCAGACAGAGAGAGTGTATAATCTCTTTCGTTTGATCAGATAATTCCTGGTAGATCTGGATTTGTCTTCGACTATGTCCGAATTTCCCTTTCGATTCATCGGATTTTGTTGTGTTTTTATTTCCGCTTCTCCAATGATTTTCTAACGAATTCCGATAGCTTTGAAATCTTCTCTTCTTCTTTTGGTTTGATGCTCGATTTTTTTCTTATGAGAGAGTGATTCTTCGCTTTTCCCTTGTTGGTTTAATTGGAGCGATGGTTCTCTCTGGGAAGAATTTTGTGTTTGTAAGATCTGAAGCTGGTTTAGTAGATTGGAGCTTTCTCATAGGAAGTGTTCCAAGAAAAATCTGTCCAAGGTCTCTGTGGATTCAATCCATAAATATTATAATTGTCTACTGTGCTCTTGCAATTTGATTATTAAATTTATTTTGGGTAAAATTTATACATATCATCACCTCTATATTTTATCTTTGATCTAAACCATCGATCCTATCTTTGTAATATATTGTTTTTCAATTATGCATCAAGTGAGTTTTACCCTTTGGCAAAGACCCTTCTGCTTGTAATTTTGAAGTTAAGTTTAATATAATGAGTTTGTCCCCCAAAAAAAAAAAAAAATTTCCAAAGTAAAAATAGTTTAAAAAAATCTTTTATCGATCGTTCGGACTTTTTCTCTCTCTAATCTCTCCCCCTTCTCTCTAGAAAGAAAACCAGATCTGGTGTTTCGCCGGCGTCCGGTTTCGGCCGGCGTCGTGCTTTTATTTTTAGCTTTTCCTCTTCATCTAATTAGGTTCCTTGCAAGCTCTTGCCAACGGTGGTGTTCGATTTCGTCAAGGGATGTGTTAGTACCCAAGTTGTAGCGCGTGAAGTGTCAGATCTATAGGCTTTGAAGCAGGTTTCTTCGGATCTGGCTGCTGTAGAGGCTTCAGTTCTCTCCAGGTTCTTTTCCGGTGGACTTCAGGCTTCTCTATATGCTCTTCGGTATCTGTATCCCTTCGTGTATCGGCTCCTTTTTCCGGGTTTGTTGTTTACGTCTGTCTTCTTCCTGTGCGGTTGGTCAGTTGCTCTTTTAGATCTTGGGAAAGTTCAGAATTAGTCGTGTTGGTTTGGCTAGGTTTGTCTTCGTTTAACTTTCTCTTTCTGATCGTAGTTTCTCTTAAAATTTAGACTCCTTCCACCACCCTTAGTTTAGTCAATAATCAGTCTTCTCCTATGGGCTGTTCGTTTGGTTCTTGTAAGGCTAACCTTGTATGGGGATGCAAAGTTCTCGATTTTGGTTTTATAGGGTGAAGATTAGGTGTTTGGGGGTAGATTCTCGATCGGTAATCTTAATTTAATAGTTATTCGTTGTTTCGGGTTTATTTCGCCGGCCAGGAGGACGAAACTCTGATGAATATCAATTTAAAAGTGGCAGCATTAATTAACCCAACAGCAAGGAATTGTGACATGCAAGTTCTAAAGGAATTGTTCACTCCGGATGACATCTGTTTGATCAGAGCTCAAAGACCAGCAATAGGAAGAAAAGATGGTTACATTTGGGCAGAATCTAAAGATGGTATGTACACAGTTAAATCGGGCTATGATCTGAGCAGTAAACAAAAGCACTCGGATTTGTATAGACAAGCAGAAATGCAACCGTCGGTTAATGAGATTTCTGCAAATATATGGAAAGCTAAAACAGTTCCTAAAATCAGAGTGTTTCTCTGGAAAGCGCTAAATGGGTCCCTTGCTGTTACAGAGCGTTTAAGAACTAGAGGTCTACGGTGTGATGAGGGGTGCTTATTATGTTCTGCAGAGAAAGAAACTGTGAATCACATCCTTTTTCAATGTTCGGTTGCGAGACAGGTGTGGGCCCTATCAAACGTGCCAACACCAGAGAATGGCTTTGGGGAATCTATTCACGGTAATGTGTACCATATGTTGCAGGTTGCAAGGAACAATGCTTTGCCGGAAGAAATCCGACTGGTACCCCCATGGATTATGTGGATTCTTTGGAAAAACAGAAATAAATGTCTCTATGAATCTAAAACCCATTCGACAAATGAGGTAGTGGAGAAATCCTTTGAGGATGCGAAACAATGGAGTAATGCTCAAAAGAAAACACAAGAAGCAGAGGTGAAGTCTCCGGCAAACATCGGCAAGTGGAAACCACCGGAAAGAGGAAGGTTGAAATGCAATATTGGCTTTTCATGGTCTCAAGGAAAAGCTCTGTCGGGAGCATCCTTGATTTTGAGAGACGAAACGGGATCGGTCCTTAGTCATAGTCGACGATCCTTCTCACAAGTGATATCGGTCCTTGAAGCAAAGGTAAAGAGTTGGGAATGGGCCTTGGAAAGCATGAGCAGCCTTCATTACACGAACGTCACCTTTGCGGCTTCATCGATGGAGATAATTAAAGCTCTCCATAAACCGAGAGAATGGCCGTCTCTGTTGGGTTATACAGTGGCTATACTGCGTCTTTCAGAAAATCAAAGGGGAGGGGATATTCTCTTCGAAGAGCCGCAATGTAATAAAGGGGCTTTTGAAATTGCTAAGAGTGTGGTTTCAGACAATAGATTAACATCCTATGTTGCTCAGGGAGGTCCGAGATGGTTGAGAGATTTGCTCGAGAAGGAAAAAGAGGTGGATCTTACGGCTCAGTAATGATCGAATCTCATTTATTTTCATGCGTTTGGTTGCTTGGCCTGTGTTTCTGGGCTCTCTTATGATACTCTGTTTTAGTGGCCAGCGATAGTTTTTAGCGCTTGGCTTTTCCTTTCTCTGGTTCGGTTTGAACAATCTTTGTTATTTACTACCCTCGTTTGGGTTATCTTAATACAATTTCAGTGAAAAAAAAACAATATATTGAAACAGCCTTTGCAAAAATTCCGAGTGGAAATATTTGAATGGTGTCATGGTGATAATCGGATCCCATCCACATACAAAACATATAGATCTTTTGAATTAGCTGGATTGCTTTCTCCTCAAACTTCTACTCTCGAGTTCCTTTGGTTTGGTTTCTTGTTTTTCTTATCGAGATCCTTCGGTTTGTAGGAAAGCAGTATGTTTCCCATCGTCACTCCAAAGACAACAGCAAGTATGAATCCTATCGCAACTGCTATCCAACTCAACACATCGTTTTCATCTTCCTCTGGCTCTGGCCTTCCAGATTGTTGTGATGTTCTCGCATGGATCTCTGCACAAGCTTCGTCAAGTGAAGGGCCATAAAGTCCCAGGTTGTCCTTGAAAGAAGAGCAAGGCTGCCTTCGAAACTGAGTACCCCCTGGTACTAGACCTACCAGCTGGTTATGAGAGAAGTTCATGTATGCAAGGTACGAGAGGTTCCCAAGATCTTGTGGAATTTCTCCTGAAAGCTTGTTTTGGGAAACGTCTAGTGACTCTAGAGCTGTGAGGTTCCCCATAGACGATGTAATGTTACCAGTGAAAGCATTGTTTGAAAAGTTGAGCACATGAAGCTCTTTCAATAAACCAATTGACCTTGGAATCTCTCCTTCAAATAAGTTTCCTGAAAAGTCGATTGCTCTGAGGATTTTTGGGATACGTCCAAGCTCCATCTCTTGACCTTTACTCATCAAAAACATTGAATCATGGTAATAGCCTATTCCAATATACGGATCTTCATTTTGTCCAAGTGAGAACATTGCAGTCCAATTGACAAAGAAATCTGATGGAAAAGTTCCATTGAAGTGATTACAAGATATATCGAGGATTTGCAACTTCGAAAATCCGGTTAGTTGTACCGGTCCGTGGAATTCATTGGAGCGAAGGACAAGAACTTGTAGCTCTTGTAGAGAACTCAACCAGAAAGGAAATGTGCCACTGATTTGATTGCTTTCCACATTCAGAACTTCAAATAAAGAGAGTCGACTCAAAGATCTTGGGAGCTTTCCCACTAGTTGGTTATGACCAACGTTCAATGACCTTAGACTTTCAAATATATTATCTGGAAGACCTCCACTTAGACGATTGTGACGAAGGTTTAGAACTGAAAGAGTACTCTTGAGATTTACCATACAACGAGGTAATGAACCATTGAAGTTGTTGTTAGATAAATCAAGAGTTTTTAGAAAGTGAAACGCACAAACTAAAGAGGGAATCTTTCCTGTGAAATTGTTGTTGGAGCCAAGCAAATGCTTCATAGTTGGTGTAGAGAATAGTCTATGTTTCGTCGATCTTTCGAAACCGATGAAAGTGTTGTTGGAAAGATTCACGTATGCCAACATTGGGAGCATCCATAACCAGCTAGGCACTTGGCCTTTGATTTTGTTGTTGGAAATGTCAAGTTCCATCATTTTGTGTTGAGTTCTTAGGAGCTCTGAAAACACGGTGATGTCGCACCCTGATAAGTACAACTCTCTTAACAATACCAATGGTGGATCTGAAACTGAAGTCTTGCTTGTGAAGGAAACATGGTTTCCTGATAGATCTAGTGTATCTAGAGACTTGAAAGATGATAAGACTCCATTCAAATCAATTATAGTGGTGGTATTCAAATGGGAGATGTAAAGATATCGGAGTGACTTCAGATGTGAGAAGATGCTAATCTCAACTGAGCCTTGGGTGTTGAAATGGGAAAGCTCAAGTGTCACAAGGTTGACTAATTTGGAAATGGATGTGGGGATTGGCTCTACAAAGTTGTTATTGCCAAGGCGTAGTTCTACTAGCTTAGAAGATGAAGATATATTCTTAAATTCAAGAATGCCATCGAATTGGTTATTTTCCAAACCAATATACTATATAAAAGCAGAAGGGCTCTCTCGTGCTTCCGCCACGTCAGCACGTGAGAGAGCGCCACATGACGAGAGTTTTTTCCATTCTGCCATGAACACTTTTTGACAACCCTCTTTAAAAACATATGATATTGTTTCTATGTTTTACATATTAAATTATCAGCACTTTTTTAATTTATATGTATAACAATTATATAATTATGCCTCAAACGTATAAATACAAAAAAAACTTCAAAAATATAAATTGAAAAAAATAATCATTTAAAAAAAAACATTAAATAACATAAATAAATATAAACATATGTACAATTAACTATACATAAAAACCATTAAATTTGAATACAACTATTTAAAAATTATTATAAATAGATGAAATTCTAATTTAATTTTAAAAATAAATAAATATATAAATCTTATATAATACATAATTTAAATATATCATTATATTTTTCGAGTGTCGTTATTTTCTACTATATGAAAGCTTAATGGATGTGTACATGACCTGCCACTTCAACATCTCAGAGTATGCCACATGTCATCTATTATTTAATTTTCAAAAAATATTTTATTTATATTAAATCTGAACCAAACAAAATATGTTTATCCTCTTATTTGCATTCATGCGCATTCAAACTCATAATCCTCTCAATAAAAGAATACCGTTCTTTCTCATTATGTCATGGATACTCTTTGACAATGCTCTCTAAAAACTTATGATATTGTCTATATATTTTACATATTAAATTAGAGCCACTTTTTAAATTTATATGTATATCAATTATAAACTTATGACCCAACACATAAATAAATAAATCCTCAAAATGATAAATTGAAAAAGTAATTATTTCTTTTAAAAAACGTCAAGTAACATAAATACATATTAATATATGTATAATTAACTATACATAAAACAACTAAATTTGATTTAAACTATTTAAAAATTATTATAAGTAGATAAAACTATAGTTTAATTTTAAAAAATAAGAAATATATTAATATGATATAATACATAATTTTAAATATATCATTATATTTTTGAATAATTTAATCCTTATTTTCAAATAAATTACGGTAATTAAACTTTGGTATAAATACAAAAAATATGATATGAAATAAATTAAGAAGTGAACTGCAATCTATAAAATCTTAAGACACAACAAAATATTCAATAAAATATCGAGAAGATAACAAATTATATTAAAAAATATAGAGAAAAAGATAAAAATAAAGAAAAAGAAAAATAGATACAAAAATATACAAAATTTTAAACATGGAAAAACATGGATTTAATGCAAGATATGTAAAATAAATCTTCAAAATGATAAAGTGAAAAAAATAAAAATTATTCTAATATTAAGATATAGATAAATAAGAAGAGTATGAAAATTAAAGAATAAATAAACATTAATAAAATAATGTATGAAAGAAATTGCACAGATCATCAAGTAAAAAAATTAAAAAATTTAAATTCTTAAAAAAAATGTCAAAATATAGATTTAAAAAAATAATATTTAAAACTTAATTTAAAAAAATCCGCGCATCGCGCGGATTCTCTCCTACTAGTATCTAAAGAAGAAATGGTGAAGAGTGAAAAAGGAAGTGTGCCTGTGAAGTGGTTATTGGAGAGGGACAAAAATGATAGTTTTGTAAGATTTAGTAGCGCAAGGGGGAAGCTACCACTAAGCTTATTGAACTCAACATGTAAGATGGTCAAGTTGTTCAAACTACCCAAAGAAGACGGGATTTCACCAAGAAAACTGTTAGCAGAGAGGACAAGAGAGGTGAGACTAGAAAGATTTCCAAGTAAACATGGGATTTTACCAACAAAATTATTAGAAAAGATGTCCAGAGAGGTGAGATGCGAAAGATTTTCAAGTGAAGATGGAATTTCACCACCCAAATTGTTATGATAGAGGCTGAGAATGGTGAGATGCAAAAGATTTCCCAGTGAAGATGGAATTTCACCAACAAAATTATTTCGAGAGAGGCGGAGAATTATGAGATTAGATAGGTTTCCAATCGAATAAGGAATCCAACCACTGAAATAATTGTTAGAAAGGTTGAGCGTGGTGAGGTTAGAAAGGTTTCCAAGTGACGATGGGATTTGACCACTAAAATAATTATTTGAAAGGTCAAGAAAGGTGAGATGAGAAGAATGATTTCCAAGTGAAGATGGGATTTGACCACTGAGATCATTTATTGAAAGGTCGAGAGTTGCGAGATGAGAAAGGTTGCCAAGTGAAGATGGGATTCGACCACTCAAAATATTTATTGAAAGGTCGAGAATGGTGAGATCAAAAAGATTTCCAATTGAAGATGGAATTTCACCAACAAAAGTGTTAAAAGAGAGAATAAGAGATGTGAGATGAGAAAGATCATTTCCAATCCAAGAAGGAATCCTACCACTAAAACTATTGCTATAAAGGTCGAGAGTGGTGAGATGAGAAAGGATTCTAAGTGAAGATGGAATATGACCACTAAGATAATTATTTGAAAGGGAGAGAGTGTTTAGAAAACGAAAGTTTTGTAGCCTAAATAGAGCACTTTTGGAACTGATTTGGCCGTGGAGGCAGCTGAAACTAAGGTCTAGCTCGGTCACATCCCCGGACTTGTCATCGCATGTGACACCGTCCCAATAACAACAATCACTATTATTCGTCCATGACTCCATCTTTGGAGGAGAAGTGCTGTCAAAAAAAGGCTTCAGAATCTTGAACTCGTTCTTGAAATCGAGAATTGCATCCCTTTGATCGGAATGACACAAGTGTCTAGTTGGAGTCGCGAACACGTCTTGAAATTGAAAAATGAAGAAGAAGAAGAAGAGAAAAGAAAAGAAAGAGAAATAGGAACGAGAATGATTGAATTCCAAGAGCAGCCTTTCATTTTTTTTAAAAGTATTTTTACTTTCTTGAATAATGATTATGGGAAAGCAAGAAAGTGGAAATTGCGATGGTAACATGGTTTCATGCTCATCTCTATATATACAGGAAAAAGATAAACCCACTTGGCTTGACTTGACCAAACTAGTCTTTCTACGAAGTGTTCAGATCACTGTTCTTCAGGGGACATCTTAGCCTGGGCTCGAAAAAATATCCATTAGATTTGACTTAATCTGTTATTTGCTTCAACTTGATCTGAAAAATTCAGATATCTGTAATTCAACGAAGCAAAGTAAATACTAGAAATTAATATCCGTTGAAAACATAGTAAATCACAAATACTAAAATTTTTGAGAAATGGATATCCGATTCGATTCATTATATGTATATATATGTATATAAATAATTACATATATATATTGTATACTTATTATATTTATATGTAAGTTTTGTGAATTTCTATTCATTATATTAGCTATTTTAATACTAAAGTTTAATAAATTAAAAAGATATTTATTTTTCTATTAAATTCTATGATTTATAAGTTAAATTTTGAATTAATTGACACTCTTTCTTGCTTTGGGTCTGGGACTGACTCTCATTGAGTTTGAAGGTCTTTGGTGATTGATTTGGGTTTTCTCTCTTTTTGGATCGATTGTTCATTTTTGGGGTGAATGAGCAAAATAGAGGTTATTATAAATTGGTTAAATCCAATAATTATCTATAAAGAATATAATAAAATACATAATAATTAATAGAAAAATTGAATGTGTAGTTTTTTTTTTATTGTGGCAGTATTGAATGTGTAGTTTTAGTTTAATAAATTAATTTAAATTTTGTTAGAATAAATACATAAATGAATATACATATGTATAATATTCTAGTTATATGAAGAAGATTAGAAATAATAAATGGCAATTGATATGCCCGAGATTTAAGCAGAACCCATCTAAAACACAAAAAAACGAATTTGTAGTTTTTCCACTTTCGTGATCCAACTACAATGTGTAAGATCAAACTTTCTGTAACACTGTACATGTGTGGAACACAATTGACGCGAGAAGAAAGTTGTATTGAGTTAGTGACGTGGCACGAGACAAACTGACTAAGCGTGATGATCAAGGAAGAGACCAAGTTGCCTAACGTGGTGATTCAGAAGATTCGAAGCATTGAAGATCTCTCATAGAGACTTGAGAGTGGGACAAGTATATATGGGTTTAGGGAGAAAGGCTAGGGTTAGCCGTTTAATGTTGGAATCATTAGTGTCAAGAAACAGTGTGTTAGGTTTCTTGAGCAGTGAGTTGCACGGTGGTGCCTAGGGGATTAGAAATTGGTCAGTGACAAGTTGCAGTTGCAACGTTGTGTCAAACTGAATAAACAAGTCTGTAAAGATTGTTTAAGAGATTTCTAATAAAAGGCGATTGGTTTTTGTATTTGGTACAAAGCTCTTAACTGTTTCATAGTCCCTCATATTTTAGGTTTTACATTTGGTTTCAGAGCGGGTCACCTCTTGTAGATCATTAGATCTATTCTACAAGTCGAGATCCTGCAACAATCATGGATACTATGAAAGAGCTTATTGATGTGCAGAAACCCTTGGTGCTAGATGTAGGGAACTTTTGTCACTGGAAAGCACAAATGAGACACATCATTCGTGATATTGATGAGGATGCCTGGACAGTTGTTACAGATGGTTGGAAAGCACCCACTATTCCGATTGTAGAAAAGCCAGAGGATAAGGCCCTCTCATCGCGTACGTCTCTGCAACTTAAACAAAAAGAAAGATTGACAGAGGATGATAAGAGTGCATCAAAGTTTAACTCCAAGGCAATGACTGCCATATTTGAAGCAGTTGATCTGGATCAGTTTAAGATTATTCAAGGTTGTGAGTCAGCTAAAGAAGCATGGGACAAGCTTGTAAATCACTTTGAAGGAGACACAAGCGTGAAGAGGACTCGCATAGACCACCTAGCATCACAGTTTGAAAATCTCAAGATGAGTAAAGATGAATCTGTTGCAAGTTTCACAGCTAAGATCAGCACAATAGCAAATGAAGCCTCTGTTCTAGGAAAGAAGTACAAAGAGAAAAAGCTTGTAAAGAAGCTTCTTAGATGTCTTCCTGCAAAGTTCGCTGCTCACATAGCTATGCTTAAGTATTCCATGAATACTGATGATCTCAAGTTTGATCATCTGTGTGGAATGCTCAAGGAAGAGGAAATGGAAAAGGCTATTGATCATAACATTGTGCAGAAGGGAATAATTTTCACGGCTGAGAGTGAACAAAGGTCAAAAACAGGACCTTCAAGAAATTTCAATGTGGAGATGGAGACAGACGACAGAGATTCGGTGGAGATCGTTTTAACAGAAAAAGGACTTACAATGCCATGAGTGTGAAGGCTTTGGGCATTTCAGAAATGAATGTCCATTAACTAAAAGGAAGGAGCTAAGATGTTCAGAATGCAAAGGATTCGGTCATGTCAAAAGTGAATGTCCAAACTCACAAAAAGGAAAAGATAAGTCTCTAGTTGTATTCAGTGAAAGTGAGTCAGATGGAGATGAATCTCAAGATGATGAACTGATGCTAAACTTTGTTGCTTTCACTGCTCACGAGGCGAAATTTGTTAAGAGTGTAAGATCAGACTCAGAGGCTTACACAGATGATGAAGGTGATTTCGATTTGAAATAGGAATACAGTGATCTGTACAACAGGAATGTGGCTCTCAACAATAAAAATCTGCAGCTTATTAAAGACAAAGCTATGATGAAAGCTCAACTGAACATTCTTGAGTGTGAAAAAGATGGTCCTTTAGTCGGCGAGATGAATGTGGTTTCAGCTACTGAGACAGAAGTTGAAAAACTTAGAAAAGAACTTATGGAAGAAAGAGAAAAGAACAGACTTCTCGAAGTAAATGTAAAGCGTATCATTGCAACCTGTGCTGAAGAAGAAAAAAAAGCAAAGAATCTGCTTCATGAGCTGAATGACAATCACAAGAAGATTTGGATGCTGAACACCGCAACCAAAGATCTTGATCAGATTCTGTCTATGGGACAACCTCCCAAGAAAAATTGGGGTTTAGTCTACAATGGCACAACAGGCAGTTCTACTAACTTCATCGTTGGATCATGCTCTAAGTCAATTAAAACTGACTCCAAGGAAGTCAAAAAGGAAGAAGCTAAGAAAGTTATTTTTGGGAATCATCAAAAAAGGTGAAAACAACGAAGAAAAATACTAAGACACGATGTTATTACTGCAGCCTTCGGGGGCAACTCAGGCCAGAATGTCCAAAACTCAAACATGTGGAACGAATCAAAAAAGCTTGGAGTAAGAGCCAATGTTACCCTGAACCGACATGCTTTGGTAAAGCCTGGATTGCAAAGATAGATTCACCCAGAGAAAGGATTCTCGGCATAAGTATAGAAAATGATCAGATGTGTAATCTCACACAAATCATGGGAAATGAAACAGATGTTGGCTCTGAAAGTAAAAAGGTTGCTCTCACAAGCAATGTGACTATATGTCCACGGAGACACAAGATGGAAATCTTTGGTATTTCGACAGTGGATGCTTGCGTCATATGACTGGCTGTCAAAGTGTTCTAGATTCGTTTACTACAGTCAACGGTGGCAGAGTTATTTTTGGTGATGGAGGACAAGGGAAAATCAGAGGTGTTGGCAATATGGACTCAGGAGACAAACCTCAGTTGGTTAACGTGTACTATGTAGATGGTTTAAAGGCAAACCTCATCAGCATAAGCCAGCTCTGTGATGAAGGTCTTAAAGTTATCTTCACACGTGTTGACTGCCAGGCAGTTGATGAGAATGGGAACGTAGTGCTGTTTGGAATAAGATCGGGAAAAACTGTTACATGTGGAGTAAATCTGAACTATGTCTAGCAACAAAGAAATCTCAGCTTGATCTGTGGCAGGGAGACTTGGACACATGAATGTCCACAGTCTAAGCAAGATTGTCAAAGCTGAGATAGTGTGGGGAGTCCCAAAATTGGAAGCTCCTACTGACACAGTGTGTGAAGCCTGCAGCAAAGGAAAACAAATAAAGGTTCAGCATAAACAACTCAGTGAAATCGGAACAAGAAAATACTTGAGTTGATTCACATGGACTTAATGGGGCCGATTCAAACCGAAAGTATAGCTGGTCGAAAATACATTTTTGTATTAGTAGATGATTTCTCTAGATTTACTTGGATTAGATTCCTAAGAGAGAAGTCTGAAGCTGCAGAGAGCTTTAATATTTTGGCATTGCAACTTAAGATTGAGAAGGGAAGTATTGTTCAAATTTTGATCTTCTGGTCATCATTGGCGACTATAGAATCACGGTAGACTTCTACATAGTCAAGACATGCCAAGAACAAGCTGCACCTCTCATCTTGGGATGGCCATTCTTAGCCATTGCATGAGCAATTGTGGATTGGTCTAACAGGCGAGTCTCATTCGCCAATATCGATGGGAAAAAGTTCTATCTCGGGACCCCTTTTGCCATTGAGAAACATCTTCTTGAGAGAGATGAAGATGCAATCATGGAGAAGCTTGATGAGTCTTCGACAAAAGATGATGCACAAAAGGCGCAAAGACCTTGCTTAAAGTCGATCTCACACTCCAACTGAGCTCTCAAACCACCAAAGTCTAGCTAAAAGACTCTAAACAAGAGCGGCTCAATGGGAGACAACCCATTTAAGTATTTTCTTTCTTTTTTCTTATCTTTCTAACCATTCTAATTTTTAGTTTTGGTTTCTTCTTAGTTACAGCTTTCATATAAACCCCAAAAACATAAAAAATAATAAAAACTCAAAAAAGACCAAAAATATGAAGAAGATTCGAAGAACGACCACCGGGCGACAAACCGCCCGTGGCGCGGCCAGAAGAAGCCTGGCCGCGCAACGAACAATGATGGCGTGGAGCAGCCAAGCCTTGCCGCGGCCTTGACGATCCGACGTGCGGCCAGCCGCCTTCCTCATGCGGTCACCCTTTTTCTGCAACGGTTTCCATCCCGTTCACCAAACCGAAATTCCTTCAACCTATGTCGAGCTTTGCAAGTTTTCTTATTGTTCTAAGGCTTGAACACGTCCTAAAGACCGCAAAGACAACTTTCACAATCGTGGCACGTTGCTGTTGCATCAAAGATGGAGAGACAAGACAAGATTCCATCCAAGTCAAAAGGAGGAAGATGCAACTCCCTTCACCAAACACAAAGAGAAAAGTTCCCGAAGACTAACTTCTCTCATCCGCGACCAAGACCTTTACCGAAGCCAGGTGAGAATTTTATATGGCATTGAAGGTCGAACTAGCAACACCTGTCTTCCGGGATCCCGAACACATTACCGGATAGGACATCATCGACCCAAACTTCAAAGTTTCTGAGATGATGCAATCTTCAAGACGCAAGGATAGAAAATTTCCTATCTCTCTTTCAAGGTGTTTTACAAAGGTCAAGGAACCAAGACAAGTACTCAACAATCGAAGTACTTGTTCTGCACAACAAGGCGAGCCAATCACCACCACCAAACCGAAACAAGGAAAAAACCACGACATCACACCTCCTTTTGACCTAAGTTTTCAATTTCTTTTGTTCAATAAAATCTATTCTAAGAAGGGACATAAGGAGAATGACTAAGTCCTTAGCTCAATCATACCACACGTCCATCCACCCACACAAAACCCATCACCACTTTCAAGTAAGTCTTCACAAGCTTGTACTTGAATTTACCTATCCTTTTCACCTCTACTCGATTTAAACAAAATGGGGACAATTTGATTTAAGTCTTGGGGGGGGGGGGGGGTTCATCTATTACTAAATATGCTTTGAGTTGATGAGTCTTATGCATACATACATCATTTATCGAGTCGTTTTATAGAGTCATATTTTTTTTCTTTTAGTCGGAAACTATGAACTTTGCTAGGTACAAGTCACTTCGAACAAGGAACCATTTTGGCATAATTAGAAGCAGAGTTGATTGTTCTACCGGGGAAAGTTCTAATCTCTGGTGTACTCGAAAGATCTTGCGTTGACTCTACACCTAATTAATCAAAAATTTCTCTTCAAGAGGCTTGAGGTACATCGAACTTAACTTCTCTTTTAAACTCTAGCAAGATAGATGCAATCTCTCCTTGATCATCCCTATTATTAAAAAAAAGGGGAGAAAGAAAGAAGAAGAAAAAGAAAAGAAAAACCTTGGTTTGAGAACGGCAACCCGAGTTCCTCAAAGAACAATGACGGTTCGCACAAATCATGAAAGCTTCAGTGAAGTGATCGTTCTCATATTAAGAAGAAAAAAAGAGAAAAGAGAAAAAAAGTCGATAGAGAAAATAAAATGATACCCAAGAAAAGTATGGAGAATCGACTAAGGGATGAGAAAATAGGAGAGTTGTATCAGGAAATGTCTTTGTTGAATGTTTGGGAGAGAAGCTTTTAATGTCTCGTTGATTTATACCCCTCGATAGAGAGCGCACGCCTAAATGAATAAAGGGGTCAACAAAAAGATAACTCAAAATACTCTAAGGGACCATGAATCGTATTCGGGATAGACAATAAGCTCGAGGTAATTAAACTCAAACGTTTCAAGTCTAATTTATGAGTTATGTGGCTCAACAGGTCGATTGCTAGACATGACGAGTTCCCAAATATTGGTGAGTTTTCACGATTTCAAACCTCTTTTTCTTACTTAGATTTCTGTTTTCTTTGAGGACAAACAAAGGTTTAAGTCTGGGCGAGTTGATAACATGCTTTTTTGCCAATTTTTACTATTATAAGTGTATCCTTTAATAAGCATTACACTAAGGTTTTAATGCATAAACACTAGATTTCGAGTATTTAGTGGTTCAAGACTCTTTTCAGGTAATCTTAGGAAAAGACGTATATTTTGGAGCAAAACGGATATTTCTGGGATAAGTGCTCGAGGACATAAGTTCAACATCAGATGGAGACCTTCCCACCACGAGATGAAGCCCATATTTGGAGGCAAGGTAGCATTATCAGCTGTCTTTCACCTCGAAGTGTTATGAGTCCAATCCCACGGTTGGATCTCAAGTTATGAAGGAAGCAAGAAGCTCTGTCAAGCATCAAGAAGAGCAAGTTGGTCGCGCCACTGCTTAGCCAGAAGACCATTGGCCACACCACGGCCCACGCTCGCGCGGCCAGCCTACTCGGTGATTCCCGAGCCCATTTGCAGCCCAACTAGAGTATTCCAATATAAGAGACTAACATGAGACAATTAGCACGAAGAGGAGGAGTGGGTACTATTCTCTTTGTGTTTGGTGCTATTTTTCTTAAGAATTTGATTAAAAAAAATTAGAAACGACTAAATCTATTGAAGTAAATTTAATTATTATCGAATCAAGGAGACATTAAACATAGGTTTGAGCTACTAAAACAAGTGGAGCAGCAGAGTGTAAGTGTAGAAGACTTGGTGACTTTCCCATTCATCACAATAGAGTATATATAGACGAGTATCAGGAATCTAGAGTATCCTAACAATATATAGATATATACAATATTTATGTATATCATAACTAACACTCCCCCGCAGTCGGAGCGAAAGGTTCTCAAACGCTCAGGCTGGAGCGAAACTCAATGAACAAAGGAGATGGTAGGCCGTTGGTGAATATGTCTGCATATTGGAAAGCTGACGGAACATGTAGAACCCGAAGTTGACCAAATGCCACTCGCTCGTGTACAAAATGGAGGTCAATTTCTACATGGTTAGTGCGTTGATGCTGAACTGGATTCGACAAGAGGTTAACCGCAGAGATGTTGTCACAATACACAATCGTAACCTTTGAGAGTGGACAGCCTAACTCCAAGAGAAAGTTTTGGAAACCATGTCGTTTCAGCCACCACATTTCCTATGCCTCGGTACTTCGGTTTGGCAATGGATCCTGACAATGTGTGATGTCGTTTCGAGAACCATGAACGGAGACTGTCGCCAAGGAAGAAACAGTAACCAGAAGTTGTGCGTCGTGTTGATGGACAACCTGCCCAATCTTCATCATAGTATGCGACAAGTCCTGTGAGAGACGATTTGTGAAGCTGCAAACCATGCGAGATCGTCCCTTTGATATACCGAAGTATCCGTTTTAGAGCCGTGAGATGATTTTCACGAGGATCATGCACGAATAAGCAGACTTGCTGAACCGCAAAGGAAATATCGGGATGCGTGAAGGTTAAGTATTGCAATGCGCCAGCCAAGCTACGATAGAGAGAAGGCTCAGCGACTGGTGGGCTGTCATCAGCAGCGAGCTTGGCTTTGTTGTCAACCGGAGTGAGAGAAGGATTTCAGTTAATCATGGCTGCATGATGGAGTATGTCTGCAGCTAAGAAACAAACAAACATCATTGAAAGTAAACACAATATCAAGAAAGTATTGAAGTTTCCCGAGGTCTGTGAACTCAAAGTCCTTGCTTAATTCAGCGATGATATGTTCCAACAATTCAGAGGATGACGCAGTAAGGCCTATTTCATCCACGTAAAGAAGAAGATACACCATTTTGGAACCGTGTAAGGACAAAGAGAGACGAGTCTGATTTGCTCTGTGCAAAACCAATGCGTTTAGCCAATAACGCAAAGCGAGCGTACCACGCTCGTTGGGCCTATTTGAGGGCATATAGGGAGTGACAAAGTAGGCAAACATGATCAGGTTTTGTCTTGTCAACGAAACCTGGTGGCTAGTGCTTGTAGACCGTCTCCTGAAGGTCTCCATGTAGGAATGCGTTCTTCACGTCAAGTTGGCGGAGTTACCAGCTGCGAGAGAGAGTAACGTGGAGGACAGTGCGAATTGTTGCAGGCTTGACAACCGAGCTGAAAGTTTCGTCACAGTCGATGCCAAGCTGTTGAGATTTGCCATTCGCCACCAATCACGCCTTGTATCATGAAAGCTTTCCATCTGCATTAATTTTATGACGAAAAAGCACATAGAACGAACAATGTTAGTAGCCGGAGGCCGAGGAACTAAGTCCCTTGTTAGGCGTTTAATAAGAGCATGGTGTTCCTCCCCGATATCATTATTCCAGTAAGGATCATTTGCTCCTTGCACATGAGAAAAAAGATGAGGCGAAACAGAGTTTGTGTGGTGATAACAGGCATTTTTTGCCCGTTTTTACTATTATAAGTGTATGCTTTAACAAATATTTCACTAAGGTTTTAATGGATAAACACTAGATTTCGAGTATTTGGTTGTTCAAGACTCTTTTCAGGTAATCTTAGCAAAAGACGCATATTTTGGAGCAAAACGGAGATTTCCGGGATAAGTGATCGAGGACATAAGTTCAACATCAGATGGAGACCTTCCCACCACGAGTTCAAGCTTATCGTTTGAGGCAAGGCAGCCTTATCAGCTGTCTTTCACCTCGAAATAGTTTGAGTCCAATCCCACGGTTGGATCTAAAGTTATAAAGGAAGCAAGAAGGTCTGTTAAGTATCAAGAAGAGCAAGTTAGCCGGGCCACGACTTAGCCAGAAGACCAGTGTCCGCACCACGGCCCATGCTCGTGCGACCAGTGGTAACAGGTTTTTACGATGTTTTGAGTTCAATGACCCACCACTCGTCCATTATAGTATAGAGTATGGGTATCAATCCATTGGAGGTTGTTTAGTAAACACTTCGGCTATGTTGGTGTTAAAAGTCAAGCTCGATATGAATAAAGGTTGGGACTTTACTACTAAAAATATTAAAGACTTGGACTTGTGTCACTCAAGACCATAAAAAGCTAACTTTAGTCTACTTGAGCAAAAAGTAACAACTTAAACTTTACGGTTAAAAGAAGGATCAGGATGAGTTTTGTGAACTAGGTAACTCTCGGATTGCCTAACAAGCGAAGCTTTTAGATCACATCAAGATTTGATCTTTGATGGTGGTTCTTAGGTAAAGGGATCCTCAAATCGATTAGCCCATGGCGTTTGGGTCAAACCTCTTTGAATCTCTATCACCATAGACTAGCTTTCGCAAAGCGGGACAATAGAAGAAACAAGCATGCTAAATCATCCCTATTGAACCATAAGACCCCTTAGACAACTAATCCCTTAGTCTAAGAAGGGTCAAACTCTTGTTCATGGGTACGGCTAATCTTGCATGTGGCGTTCATGCAAGACGCCTATGGACTTTAGGCTCGATGATCAGACTAGGCTAAGCATTGATAACGATAAACAAGAAAGAATCAAACTTTATGTTATAACTAAGCAAGAAATGCAAATCCGAGGGTCCCTTGGTTCTTTTAACCCATCAAAATCCTAAAAAGGACTACCCACGCGTCATTAGAGAAGCTTCAAAATCTACGAGGATAAGAAGGCAACTAATAGCTCGAAAGATAGCCTAAAACAAGAAAAAAAAGAAGCTTTAACAAGAAATGCTATGAAACAAGACTTGATTAAGCTAAAAAATGCATAAAGGTTCAAGCTTTTAAGAAAGCTTTAATGGTGAAAGACAAGAACAAAGGTTCATCTACAAAGAGAAAAACAGAAATTTAAAAGTTGAACGAGAGAGAGAGATAAGGATCGAGAAACACTTGTATTTATACATAAAAGAAGAAAAACCCTATACGCCGGGACCACTTGCCTGAAATGGGTACTTTCTTGGTGTGTAGTGTTTCGGGTTCATGTCGTGGGAACAAGCCGAGAGGCCAAGTCTTCTTTTTCTTCGGGTGGCTTCCATATCGGGCACTGGTTTTGGGACCAACCTCCACGCACCACTTGTACCTGAGAAACACTCCAAATATGCAAGAATATGCAAAAACCTAACCTAATGCATACTATACCTAAGATGAGTGCAAGCGGTACAAAGACATAAACTAAAGTGCATGAATGCAGTCCTAACTAGCATGAAATGTATGCAAAAAAGGTGTAAATTGCAGGGATATCAACACCCACAAACTTGCCTTTGTGCTTGTCCTCAAGCAAAAAAAAAACAACCGGAGGGGTGAGGTTTAGAAAAGAGAGTGTAAATCCGAATCCAAAATGCCATTTAAAAGAGATCAAGTCAATGTCTAAGTTCCGGTTCCTAGGATGCAGACTGATATCTACTTACTCAAAAAGCCTTTGCCACATTCATCACAACACAAAGAAAAATCAATCTCAACTTAAATGCACATTCAAATTCCCAATTCCCTTTAACATTCAATTAAAAATTTAAAACGTGAATCATTCTCATGCTTATCAATCAGCTCACTTGGTTATGGGTAAGGTCACGAGCTAAAGGTGAACTCGTAATAAAAAGGCTAAGTGTCGAACAAGGATCGCTCATTGAAGGAATTTTCAGCTCTTCTTTGGCTCCTTTTGTTGCGTTCCTTTGTATTTCACCTTTGGTGTTGTTGGCCGGTTTTGACTTTGTTGTTTTGGCCTTCTTTTTCTTATTTGGAATCGCCTTTTCTTCTTTTGTTTCGAGCATCTATGTAGATGCCATCTCCTGTTTATGTTTCCTCATATGACACAGTGAACTTTTCTTCCATTCTTCTCCTTCTTTTAACAATATGAAATCAGCACCCACCCTTCCTAGTCTACCCAAGCGTATAGGCTTTAGTATATCGTTGTCAAGCCCTTTTGTTCCTGTAAACCACCTAACCTATGTTGACTCGAGGTGTGAGCCAACATCTACATGAGAATCTAACCTTGTCAGCTTAAACCCAACACTTTTTCCCTAAGAAGATTCGAAAATAATGCAAAGGCCTCACATACGCTCACAAAAGTGTTTATGGTTTTAAACGAAGGTTATGGTTTGGGTGTGGTAGGGTACTTGGACTAGCAAAGAGTGGTACAAAGGAAAAGAAAGTCCAAGTGAAAATCTATGAGCTGATGATAAAGCATGAACAAAATAATTAAATTTTCATTATTTACGGTTCAAGTTCAATAGGGAAATAGTTCAAATCACAATGCATTACCTAAGAATGAGTTTTACAATGTGAATTCCAAATGAGTTGCTGCCTTAAGTTCGGTCTAATTCAGAATGCATCAAACAAACAAGAACTAAGACATTGACTTTATGACTTAAAAATGGCTATTTACACCCTATGCGAATGCAATGGATCCTATATGAATGCATCTAGACTTAGTGCTAAAATGAAAATACAACTATATGCTTTTCTTTTTGTGGAAATTTTTTTCAATTTTTATTTTTTTTCTTTCTATGCAATTAGATGCATGCGTGGTTTTTTTTTCTTTCTATGCAATTTTTTTTTCTATGCATAATTTTTCAATTTTTCTTTCTATGCAACTATATGTTTTTTTTTTTGACCGTTATAGTTTCTACTACAACAATAATGCATGAATTTCATTTCCTGGTAGGTTAGAAATTTATATCGTGGTTTGGAATTCCCGAAGGAAGCGTGAACATTTATGAATCTGATCTGATATTGCGTGTTTGTTTAGGACGTAGGATACAAAATATACCTACGAAATTTGCATAACATAGGTTATCTACCTTGAAAGAGTTAGGTCATTAAACTAGTGATTCCAGTTTAGAGAAGATTGCCTAGTCTCGTTTGTCTGATTTGATGTGTGTTTGATTTCTAGTTAGAACCTCAGAGATTTCTCGAAGAGATCCCCAACGTGTTCCTCCATCTGCATTTACCCGAGATTTACGCACTTTCAATAATTTACTTTGAGAACAGTTTCTAGTGTATTTTGCTCATTGAACTTGGTTGTACCTATCCGGTTTGATACATTCTTTGAGCTCAGTGTTTTGTGAATGACTCAATAAAATCCTTTATATTTTTGTTAATTAAAGACGAACAAGACCATTTAAGTTATTTTTATTACAAATTTCGACTGTTATAGTTTATGTTACAACAATAATGCATGAATTTCATTTCCTGGTTGGTTTGAAATTTATATCGTGGTTTGGAATTTTAACTCCGTTAGTCTCTTGACTAAATCTCCTTGTTTTGTTTTTGACCTCCATAAAAAGAAAAAATCTCAAAAAAAAAACATCATCCTAGTCTACACCATTTTGTACGTCTAATGCTTTTGATTTGGAATCATGTTTGGGTCATAGTTTACGTTTTTTTTTTTTAATTTCTTTTGATGATTTAATCTGTAATAACATTAAAACTATAATACCAAAAAACTATTTCTAAAACATAAAACTGAATATAATTCAATGATATAGTAAAAACGCTAAGATATAGAGTACACCATATACATCCACCCAGTTATCATTGGATTGACCAATTCCCATTTTATTCCTCATCAACTTCGTCCATCATCTATCGTTCTTTATTAGCTCTGTTCTGTTTGAATATTATTGTTTGAATTTTCCTTGTACTGTCCGACAGGTGTAAGTTGAATGGAGACACCAACTTTTCAACAACGGAAAAAAAAAATTAAAACAATGAATAAATTTAAGATTTGAAGACACTGATATAGTCAATTGATGGCTCTAGTAAGATGTCCAACTGTTTAGTATTTTATGTTGTATTTATCAAAAATCAATACAACTATTTACATATATACAGTTTAACTTCATATAACCTAGGAAATATAAATAAATCTAAGATATAAACAAATTTTAATTATATATTAATATCTATCGGAGTCATATATAGAGTATTCCAATAAAAGAGACTCACATGAGCAAATAGCACAAAGAAGAGGAGTGGATACTATTCTCTTTGTGTTTGGTGCTATTTTTCTTAACAATGGGGAGATTTGCATAAAAAAATTAAAAACGATTTAATTTATTGAAATAAATTTAATTATTATCAAATCAAGTACAGTAAATAGAGACTTTAAACATAGGTTTGAGCTACTAGAACAGGTGGAGCAGCAGAGTGTAAGTGTAGAAGATTTGGTGACTTTCCCATTGATCAAAATAGAGTATATTTACCCGAGTATCGGGAATCTAGAGTATTCTAACAATATAGAGATATATAAAAATATGTATATCCTAACTAAATCTCCCCCGCAGTCGGAATGAAAGGTTCTCAAACGCTCAGGCTGGAGCGAAACTCAATGAACAGAGGAGATGGTAGGCCTTTGGTGAATATAGCTGCATATTGGAAAGCTGACGGAACGTGTAGAACCCGAAGTTGACCAAGTGCCACTCGCTCGTGTACAAAATGGAGGTCAATTTCTACATGGTAAGTGCGTTGATGCTGAACTGGATTCGACGAGAGGTTAACCGCAGAGATGTTGTCACAATACACAATCGTAGCCTTTGAGAGTGGACAGACTAACTCCAAGAGTAAGTTTCGAAGCCATGTCGTTTCAGCCACCGCATTTGCTACGCCTCGGTACTCTGGTTTGGCACTGGATCCAGACACTGTGTGATGTCGTTTCGAGGACCATGAAGTGAGGCTGTCGCCAAGGAAGACGCAGTAACCAGAAGTTCAGCATCGTGTTGAAGGAAAACCTGCCCAATCTTCATCAGAGTATGCGTCAAGTCTTATGAGAGACGATTTGTGAAGCTGCAAACCATGCGAGATCGTCTCTTTGATATACTGAAGTATCCGTTTGAGAGCCGTGAGATGATTTTCGCGAGGATCATGCATGAATAAGCAGACTTGCTGAACCGCAAAGAAAATACTGGGACACGTGAAGGTTAAGTATTGCAATGCACCAACCAAGCTACGGTAGGAGAATGGTCAGCGACTGGTGGGCTGTCATCAGCAGCGAGCTTGGCTTTGCTGTCAATCGGAGTGAGAGAAGGATTGCAGTCAATCATGGCATCACGATGGAGTAAGTCTGCTGCTAAGAAACAAACCAACATCATTGAAAGTAAACACAATATCAAGGAAGTGATGAAGTTTCCCAAGGTCTGTGAGCTCAAAGTCCTTGCTTAGTTCAGCGATGATATGTTCCAACAACACAGAGGATGATGTAGTAAGGCCTATGTCATCAACGTAAAGAAGAAGATACGCTATCTTGGAAGCGTGTGTAAGGACAAAGAGAGACGGGTCTGATTTGCTCTGTGCAAAGCTAATGCGTTTAGCCACTGACGCAGAGCTAGTGTACCACGCTCGTGGGGCCTGCTTGAAGCCATATAGGGAGCGATAAAGTAGGCAAACATGATCAGGTTTAGGCTTGTCAATGAAACCTGGTGGCTGGTGCATCTAGACCGTCTCCTGAAGGTCTCCGTGGAGGAATGCGTTCTTCACGTCAAGTTGGCAAAGTTACCAGCTGCGAGAGAGAGTAACGTAGATGATAGTGCGAATTTTTGCAGGCTTGACAGCCGAGCAGAAAGTTTCGTCACAGTCGATGCCAAACTGTTGAGATTTGCCATTCGCCACCAATCGCGCCTTGTATCGTGAAAGCTTTCCATCTGCATCAAATTTATGACGAAAAAGCACATAGTACGAACAATGTTAGTAGCCGGAGGCCGAGGAACTAAGTCCCTTGTTAGGCGTTTAATAAGAGCATGGTGTTCCTCCACCATATCATTATTCTGGTAAGGATCATTTGCTCCTTGCACATGAGAAAGGAGATGAGGCGAAACAGAGTTTGTGTGGTGATAACATGCATTTTTCGCCCGTTTTTTACTATTATAAGTGTATACTCTAACAAGCATTTCACTAAGTTTTTAATGCATAAACACTAGATTTAGAGTATTTGGTTATTCAAGACTCTTTTCAGGTAATCTTAACAAAAGACGCATATTTTAGAGTAAAACAGAGATTTCCGGGATAAGTGCTCGAAGACATAAGTTCAACATCAGATGGAGACCTTCCCACCACGAGTTCAAGCTTATATTTGGAGGCAAGGTAGCCTTATCAGCTGTCTTTCACCTCGAAGAGGTTTGAGTTCAATCCCACGGTTGGATCTCAAGTTATGAAGAAAGAAATAAAGTTTGTCAAGCATCAAGAAGATCAAGTTGGCCGCACCACGGCTTTGCCAAAAGACCAGTGGCCGCACCACGGCCCACGCTCATGTGGTCAGCCAACTCGGCGATTCCCGAGTCCATTTTCAGCCCAACTCAAACGCGAAGCCGTCAAATGCTCGCAAGACCTAAGTGACGCCCAATGGGACTTTAAGACATATATACTTGATGTTTAGGGTTTCTTTAGACACATTTTTCAATCATCTTTTAGCACATAACTTTGAGCATCACGTTTAGTGGCCGCGAATCTCTTTTCACGGTTTCACTTTGTTCTTCGAGGGAGATGTATTTTTTCTTGAACCTTCTTTACTTTCTGTCGATTTATACAAGTTATGCATCCATCAATCTCGATTTATACTCCTTCTTATATGTCTGAGTAGTTTACTTTCGTTGGGTGTTCTTTACGGTAATATATGGGGAATTTTATTAACTGTCCTTAAACTGGCTGCATCGATTATCTAGGCAGTAGATTATGATCTTCTTTCGTGTGTAAGCTTGTTCTTATTGCATGAGTATAGCGTCATGAATTAGAGTCTGAGAAACACTCCAAATATATGAAAGAATATGCAAAAACCTAACCTAATGCATACTAGACCTAAGATGAGTGCAAGCGGTACAAAGACATAAACTAAAGTGCATGAAATGTATGCGAAAAAGGTGTAAATTGCAGGGATATCAGCCAGCCAACTCGGCGATTCCTGAGCCCATTTGCAGCCCAACTCAAACCCGAAGACGTCAAATGCACGCCAACACCTAAGTGACGCCAAAGGGGACTTGAAGACCTATATATACTCGATGTTTAAGGTTTCTTTAGACACGTTTTTCAATCATCTTTTAGCACAAAAGTTTGAGCATCACGTTTCGTGGCCGTGAATCTCTTTTCACGGTTTCACTTTGTTCTTCGAGGTAAATTGATTTTTTCTTGAACTCTCTTTAGTTTATGTCGATTTATACAAGTTATGTCTTCATCAATCTTGATTTCTACTCCTTCTTATATGTCTGAGTAGTTTACTTTGGTTGGGTGTTCTTAAAGGGGATCTATGGAGAATTTTATTAACTGTTCTTAAACTGGCTGCAACGATTATCTAGGCCATAGATTAGGATTTCTCTCGTGTGTAAGCTTGTTCTTATTGCATGAGTCTGGCGTCATGAACTAGAGTCTGATTTTAGGATTGTCATAACCACTAACGTGCTGGATCTTTCATCCGAACCTAGCTTAGCCGAGCGTACGTTTTTAGGATTCCACGAAGGAAGCGTGAACGTTTATGAACCTGATCTCATATTGCATGTTTGTTTAGGACGTATGATACAAAATATACGTACGAAATTTGCATAACATAGTTGGTCTACCTTGAAAGAGGCATGTCATGAAACTAGTGATTCCAGTTTAGAGAAGATTGCCTAGTCTCGTTTGCCTGATTCATGTGTGTTTGATTTTTAGTTAGAACCCCATAGATTTTCCGAAAAGATCTCCAACGTGTTCCTCCATCTGCATTTACCCAAGATTTACACACTTTGAATATTTACTTTGAGCTTAGTTTTTGGTGTATTTCGCTCATTGAACTTGGTTGTATCCGGTTTGATATATTCTTTGAGCTCAGTTTTTTGTGAATAACTCGATAAAATCCTTTATATTTTTGTTAATCAAAGACAACCAAAACTATTCAAGTTATTTTTATTTACAAATTTTGATCGTTATAGTTTCTGCTACAACAATAATACACGAATTTCATTTTCTGGTTGGTTTGAAATTTATATAGTGGTTTGGAATTTTAACTCCGTTAGTCTCTTGACTAAATCTCCTTGTTTTTGACCTCCAGAAAAAGAAAAAATCTCAAAAAAACAAAAACATCATCCTAGTCTACACCATTTTGTACGTCTAATGCTTTTGATTTGGAATCATGTTTGGGTCATAGTTTACGTTTTTTTTTTTTACATTCTTTTGATGATTTAATCTGTAATAACATTAAACCTATAATACCAAAAAATTATTTCTAAAACACAAAACTGAATATACTTCAATGATATAGTAAATAGTAAAAACACTAAGATATATTAAAAAAAAAAAAAAAAAAATTAACGNATAATTCAATGATATAGTAAAAACGCTAAGATATAGAGTACACCATATACATCCACCCAGTTATCATTGGATTGACCAATTCCCATTTTATTCATCATCAACTTCGTCCATCATCTATCGTTCTTTATTAGCTCTGTTCTGTTTGAATATTATTGTTTGAATTTTCCTTGTACTGTCCGACAGGTGTAAGTTGAATGGAGACACCAACTTTTAAAAAACGACACCAACTTTTCAACAACTTAATCAAGTAGTGGTGGTTTAGTGGTTCCTAGGCCAGAGATCGATTCCCTTCAAGCGTGGAATTGTTAAATTATTTCCATTTGACCACACGGATATGGACTTTTACTTTCGGCCCATTTGAATACCCGAAGAAAGGATCTATCCATGGGCTGCACTTCCCCCATAGATTAGTCTGAACTCTTCCATAGGTATGGAATTTCCTGAGTTATAAAAAAAAAAAAAACTTTTCAACAACAAGAAAAATAAAATTAAAACAATGAATAAAATTAAGATTTGAAATAGTCAATTGATGGCTCTAATAAGATATCCAACTGTTTAGTATTTTCTGTTGTATTTATCAAAAATCGATACAACTATTTACATATATACAGTTTAACTTCATATAACCTAGGAAATATAAATAAATCTAAGATATAAACAAATTTTACGGAGTCATATATAGAGTATTCCAATAAAAGAGACTCACATGAGCAAATAGCACAAAGAGGAGTGGATACTATTTTCTTTGTGTTTGGTGCTATTTTTCTTAACAATAGGGAGATTTGCATAAAAATAAATAAAAAACGATTTAATTTATTGAAGTAAATTTAATTATTATCAAATCAAATAGAGTAAATGGAAACTTTAAACATAGGTTTGAGCTTTTAGAACAGGCGGAGCAGCAGAGTGTAAGTGTAGAAGACTTGGTGACTTTCCCATTGATCAAAATAGAGTATATATACACGAGTATCAGGAATCTAGAGTATCCTAACAATATAGAGATATATACAATATTTATGTATATCCTAACTAACACTCCCCCGCAGTCGGAACGAAAGGTTCTCGAACGCTCAGGCTGGAGCGAAACTCAATGAACAGAGGAGATGGTAGGCCTTTGATGAATATAGCTGCATATTGGAAAGATGACGGAACGTGAGGAACCCGAAGTTGACCAAGTGCCACTCGCTCGTGTACAATATGGAGGTCAATTTCTACATGGTTAGTGCGTTGATGTTGAACTGGATTCGATGAGAGGTTAACCGCAGAGATGTTGTCACAATACACAATCGTAGCCTTTGAGATTGGACAGCCTAACTCCAAGAGTAAGTTTCGAAGCCATGTCGTTTCAGCCACCGCATTTGCTACGCCTCGGTACTCTTGTTTTGGCCCTGGATCCTGACACTGTGTGATGTCGTTTCGAGGACCATGAACTGCGGCTGTCGCCAAGGAAGTCGCAGTAACCAGAAGTTCATCGTCGTATTGAAGGACAACCTGTCCAATTATCATCAGAGTATGCGACAAGTCTTATGAGAGACGATTTGTGAAGCTGAAAACCATGCGAGATCGTCTCTTTGATATACCGAAGTATCCAACTCGGCGATTCCTGAGCCAATTTGTAGCCCAACTCAAACTCGAAGCCGTCAAATGCACGCCAATACCTAAGTGACGCCCAAGGGGACTTGAAGACTTATATATACTCGATGTTTAGAGTTTCTTTAGACATGTTTTTCAATCATCTTTTAGCACAAAACATTGAGCATCACGTTTAGTGGCCGTGAATCTCTTTTCACAGTTTCACTTTGTTCTTCGAGGGAGATTGATTTTTTCTTGAACCCTCTTTACTTTCTGTCGATTTGTACAAGTTATGCATCGAACAATCTCGATTTCTACTCCTTCTTATATGTCTCAGTAGTTTACTTTCGTTGGGTGTTCTTTAAGGTGATATATGGAGAATTTCATTAACTGTTCTTAAACTGGCTGCATCGATTATCTAGGCCGTAGATTATGATCTTTTTTCGTGTGTAAGCTTGTTCTTATTGCATGAGTCTAGCGTCATGAATTAGAGTCTTATTTAGGATTTTAAAAACCACTTATGTGCTGAATCTTTCATCTGAACCTAGCTTAGCCGAGCGTACGTTTCTGGGATGCTAACACATATCCACGAAGGGAGCGTGAACATTTATGAACCTGATCTGATATTGCGTGTTTGTTTAGGACGTAGGATACAAATTATACCTATGAATTTTGCATAACATAGTTGATCTAGCTTGAAGGAGTTAGGTCATGAAACTAGTGATTCCACTTTAGAGAAGATTGTCTATTCTCGTTTGTCTGGTTCGATGTGTGTTTGATTTCTAGTTAGAACCCCATAGATTTCCCGAAGAGATCCCCAACGTGTTCCCCCGTTTGCACTTCCCCGAAATTTATGCACTTTCAATATTTACTTTTCCAGTACTGCTTGCCTTGATTTCCTTTTTACGTCTTTAAGTTAAACTAGGAGAGAATATTTTAATTTGAATTTTAAATAATATGTTTTTGAATATATATTTTGACAATTGATATTATATTTTTTAAAGTATTTATATTTTCTAGTTTTTTTTCTTGATTATATGTGTAATCTCTTTCATACATTATTTTATAATTTTTTTTTTATTTTTCAATTTTCATACTATTTTCATATATATAAATCTTAATATTATAATAATTTAATTTTTTTAATTTATCATTTTGAGTTTTCTTTTATATATCTATCATTGAATCCATGTCTTTTTCATCCATTTTTCTTTTTATTTATTTTTCTCTTCTTCTCTATATTTGTTTATATAATTTGTTATTTTTCGAATTTTTATTGAATATTTTGTTATATCTTACGATTTTATAAGTTGGAGTTAACTATTTAATTTATTGAATATAATAATTTTTTTTTCATTTGTATTAAAGTTTTATTATCCTAAATTATTTGAAAATAAGAATGAAATCACTCAAGAAAAAAAGTAGAATCATATATTTATGTATTAGATAAGATTTATATATTTACTATGTTTTTAAATTAAATTTGAATTCATCTATTTTTAATATTTTTTTTAAATAGTTCAATTAAAATTTAATGGTTTTTATGTATAGTTAACTAGAATAGGATCCACATATATGCGGATTTTGAATAAAATATTTTAAAACGATAAAAAAAATATTTGAAAATAAAATTCGATCACTTGTGAATAAAATAAAATTAAAAGATAAATATAAAATTATAGTGTTAAAATTACAAATAAAAATTTTATATTCTCAAACAATATCTATTTGATAGTGTCAAAATTTGATCGATAGACTTTAACATGTATCACAATCATGTTAATTAACATCTTTAAAACATCAAATTGTATATAATAAGATTAAATATTTTTCTAAATTAGAGTTAATTTTATTTATTTTTGTTTTTATTTTAGATGAATCGCTGAAATGCCATTATTCGGTGAAATTGATTTCCATTTGCCATTGTTATAATAATTGGTTTCTTTTCGTTTTTCTTCTAAATCCAAAAGCCTGGCAAATACTTATATATCCTTAACAAATTTTGTTATTTACCAACCCAACCATTTATTAATCGGGTTACCCACCCAGATCCCAAATATTTTGGATCTAAATCCATTTTCTTTTCCTCGACATCCCACCTAAAGAACATAATTCAGGGATTTCAAATCAAAACTTAAGAAAAATTTCAGAACATATTTCATATCAAAATTCCACAAAAAATTCAGAACAAAATTCTTTTTCTTCACCCTAAATTCTTTTCGTGGCTTTTCTATAATCTCCCTTCTATTCGCCATCACCAGCCTCCTTGAACAGTATCCGAATCGACTTGAGATTTTGCAGCTCCCAAAAAGAAAGCATCCAAGACGGTGACTTCGGACCGGCCGATGTGGTTCCCAGGCGCAAATCTCCTGAGTGGCTCGATGGTTCGTTGGTTGGAATTACGGGTTTGATCCCTTTGGTTAAGGCAAACCGGCCGAGTATCTCCATTCGATATAGATTCACTGGACCAGAATCTGGCTATAAGAACTTAGCCGGAGACGTGATCGGAACCCGTACCCAAGAGGCGGCCCCCAAATCGAAGCCGTTTCAGCCGTACAGTGAGGTGTTCGAATCCAGAGATTTAGGGAATGCGAGCTGATTCACGGACGGTGGGCGATGCTCACCACTCTCGGTTCTCTCTCCGTAGAATGGCTCACCGGCGTCACTTGGCAAGTGATAGAACGTGAATCTATCAAAGAAGAAATAGGGATGAGAATAGAAGAATTTGAGATGAGAAAAGATAGAAAGAGGGAGGAGATAGGGCTGATCTGAGACGCCACTCTCTTAAGTTGTTTGATCAATTTTCTGATAACCGTTCTACAATGGTTTCTCTCGACTAAATACAGAAATTAGGAAGAATGGCATAAATGTAAATAAGATGAGTGCTAAATAGATTTGGGCTTCAATCTTCATCTTCAATTCTATGGACTCCGTCCAAGCCCAATATGAGATCGTATCAGCAAGACGCTGGGAAGGTAAGGATTCTTCGTAAAGAAATTGACCCCACATGGATTTAAGTGGAAGACTTGTGGATTTCATAAAGGAATTGCTGAATCTCAGAATGAATTTACGATAATACTTTTTGCTCCTTATTTCAAAAGTGATGAAATATGAGAATTTGGTTCAAAATTGCTACGAGCTTCTTAATGGTGGAGGGTTTTTGGCAGTTGGTTTGTAATGAGAATTTAAATACTTTGAATATAGAGGTTTAGGAATTAGAATCTCTTTGACGACACTTTAGCCATTGATGGTTTAGATGAAACAGTCAAATTTTTCATTGAAAAGTGTGACTTTAGCAGTTTCATTGGAGAAATCTAGTTGGGTTTGAGTTTTTATTACTAATTGGGTTTCTGATTTTGGAAAAAAAGTTATTTGTGTACAATACTCTCTTTGTTCTTGAAAGATTCTAATTGTAGGTTGACCTTGTTTTGCAGCATCTGCTGCTGGCTTGATCTTTAGACGGTTCCTTTGCTCTTCATGGTGGTGATGAGATCTGAGAGAGCGAGAATGCAGACGATGAAAAATATTTGAGAGAATGAGAGCTGAAGCTGAGGCTAAGATCCCTTGCTTCCTAAAATCCAGCGAAAACTGGTTATCATTGGAAGATCAATAAAATGTTGATGCATTGCGAAAGATGTGGTTGGCATTTTCTTGCTTCTATGTTATCAGGAATCAAGGCGAGCGGAAGACTCTTTACAAAGAACCTTCACATAAGTGAAAGAATCTCTACTTTTGACTCTAAGAATTATTTAGTCTTCTAAATTATGATGTTCTTTTGATTTTTTGGTTTGGTGTATTTGGGACGAATTTGTTGCCTCTGGTTCGTTTGGTCTTTTGGTTTGATGTAGTATTAATTCGGTAATGTGAGGTTTGCAATGGGATAGTTACTACTATGTGTTTATTAAGTGCAACTAGGTGTATTAGAGCATGTTCAGAACCCTATTAGAGGTTCTTGCTTAATATTTAATTATAAATTTTATTTTAAGAACCTTTGTTAAGATATTTTTGTTTTCTCTACTCCAATGGTAGAATCCATTAGGGGTTCTTAAAAAAAAATTATTAGAGTTTATTTTTATTAGCATGATATTTGTATTACAACATTTGAACTATTTTGTTGGAAAAGTTGAGTCACAGCACAAGAAGGCATGTCCTATATAGTTGCCCGTGAATGTTTCTTTTTAGTCACAGGCTCATGGCAAAAATCTCCAATTCTTCAAATCTGAAATACTTTTTGTAAAGCAAACATGAAAACTTGAGATGTTTCATTAAAAAAAAGGGTGTTTTCTCATTCAGTATCCAGTGGCAGAGAGAATCATCATCATCATCAATGCCAACACTTACATGACAATAAGAAGAACAAGAGAGAAAACAAACATTAAAACTTAAGCAAAAAAGGAAGTGATCGATCAATCTCTCAGCAGCAGCAGCACCAAAACATCACGAGTTGGAGCTGGAATCTTCTCTATTCGTCTTGTGAACTGCCACACCTTCTTTTCTAGTCAGCAGCAGCAGCACCAAAACGTCATGGTTCCAATGAGTCATGAATCTATCAACCTATAAAAGAAAAAAGACAGAATCAAGAAGAGATGCTCAAATCTTTTTACACACTGAACCAATCAATCCTGCAATTAGACTGAAAAAAAAAAACATACAAATTCCATGTAATCGCATCGAGGTCCTTCTTTAATTCATTCAGTTCCACAGCCTTTGACTGATAAGACACAAAAAAACCTCACACCATTAGATTCAACAATGTTTGGTAAAATCTCTCAAATCATTAGCTTCGAGCAGAGCTTATCTTGAGATGGTGTATGGAAGCTTCTTTCTGCGCAAGAGAATCCTCCCATGTTCTTCCATGTTCAATCACGTACCACATTTAAAACTTCTCTAATCAGCAACCTAAAACCAATTTTTTTGTTCTCGCTATATAACAAATGGTCTAGAGAAACAATTTCATTAAAAGATGATCGAGTTCCTCCCTTGAAAAGCAAAACTGATCACTACTAGAGCACCGGAGATTCGTAGAGCGTCCTGCAGAGTAGCAAAACATCAGATCTTAGATGTTTACCTTATCGAAAGCTAGAAGAGCATCACCAGTGAGCATACAAACTCTCCACTCCTGCAAAATCTGAGCACCCATCTGCTCATAGAACTTCATGGCATTCACATTCAAACCAAGCACGACCCATTCCACTCTTCCGTAATCCATCGTCACCGCTTGCTTCGCCACAGCAGTCAACAGCATACTCCCGAATCCTTTCCTCCTGTAAGGCTCCTTCACGAAGATATCCTCGATGTAGAAACCCGGTTTCGACAGGAATCTCGAGTAATTCGGGAAGAACAGGACGAACCCAGCCACCACGACGTTGTTTAGCATATCCGGAGGGCGAGGTTGTGCGTTTTGAGGAAGGGGTGAAATCGGGAGAATCGACGGTGGGAATCGGGGAGCGGGTAGCTTCTTCGCCGATTCTCATCAGCGCATGAGTGATTTCGCGTCTGAAATCGATTCAAACCACGAATCTTCATTGAATTGCATCAGAGAGGAGAAGCATAGAGAGAGAACGGAAAGAGATCGAATGCCTTGAAGAAAACACGGTTTGTCTCTCAAACTCCTCTATCCAATCACACTTTCACACGTGGCAGTTAAGAAACGATTCTTAAAATCCTTATTTAAGAATCGGTTCTTCACTTATCTATTAATTTTCATTTAAATTAATGGCTTTTACTAAGAAACTGCGTTCATCATGGTCTAAGTGAGTGAGAGCCAAATCGATTCTAAATCTCGGTCTTAGACTAAATTATTTTGTGCAAAATTATACTAAAGTTTTTGGGCCCAAATATTTTGGTAATTTGTTATTTTTTTTGATAAATTCTAAACTTTTGCTACAACATCAGTTTTGTAACAATTGGTAACAGTTTATTACAAAGTTGCTACAAAATCGGTTATGTCAAATTTGTTTCAATTAAATTGTAACTAATTAGTAACAAATTTGCTACAGTTTAAAATAGTATTTAAATTGTCACTAATTTACTATAAATAATTACAAAATGTTACAAATAACATTATTAATTATTTCGTCGCTAATTTATAACAATTTATCGCAAATATTTGTTACAATTTTTGTTTGTAGCAAAATTTGTAGCTATGTCCAATTCTTGTAGTGTGATGTTGTGCGTCATGGAAGCTTTACATTTTAGAATGCCTATTTGTTAAAGTTTGCTTTGCTTGTGGTTTTTACTATGTACATTAGATTCTTATGAACAATCAGATCAGATTAGGGCTTGGAAGAGATAATATCAATAGTCATATTTGACTTTATGTTTTTTATTATTATAATAACTGAGAGTACATATAAAATAAAGGATTAATTAGTAATGATCGGAATGGAGATGGGAGAATCATCAACATCATTGCAGCAACAAAAATCATCTTCACAACTCCCTCCATCGTAGTGTCCCAAGGATCTGCATCTTTTATTNGACGAAGGAGTGAGCGAAACGGTTCTTCGGGAGACCTTGTACAATCCAATTTCTTAGGCGATCCTCATCCATTTCCTCTCTCGTCGTTGTCTGCGAATCGGTGACGAAGGAGTGAGCGAAACGGTTCTTCGGGAGACCTTGTACAATCCAATTTCTTAGGCGATCCTCATCCATTTCCTCTCTCGTCGTTGTCTGCGAATCGGTGACTTTTGAATCTTCGTGGTTCGTGATTCGTAGTGGTGTATCTACATCGTCGCTACTTACTTCTCCGTTGTTTTTCCGGTGCTGGAGATCCGATCCATTTTGTCAAAGATAAGAGAAGACCTTGATCCTTAATTGATGATCCGAGAGAGATCTATATATTACAAGAGTTTAGGGTTTTAACCTCAATGAGATAAGAGAAAAGAAATATAACAAATCCTAACATTAAGGAATATTTTCTATATCGTAACACTCCCCCTCAAGTTGGAGCGTGCAGATCACAAACGCCTAACTTGCGGAGTAGATATGTAAATTGTTGTCGTCCCAAAGCTTTAGTAAGAAGATCAGAGAGTTGCTCCGTGGTACCGACATGAGACGTCATAATGTTGCCTGTTTTTATCTCGTCGTGTATGAAGTAATAATCATTTTCGATGTGCTTAGTGCGTTCATGAAAAACTGGATTGGCAGCGATATGGAGAGCTGATTTACTGTCACAAACTAGCTTCATGGACGCGGTGTGAAAGATCCCAAGCGACTCGAGCAGTTCTTTAATCCACAAAAGTTCTTGAACAGCAAGGGCCATCGATCGGTATTCTGCTTCACCTGACGATCTGGAGACGCGGTCTTGTTTCTTTGTCTTCCACGAAATTGGAGAATCTCCAAGAAGAACGACGTAGCTGCTGAGAGAGCGACGCGTCAAAGGACATGATGCCCAATCTGAATCGCAATATGCCGTTAACTGGAGATTGCAACTGGAAGATAGTAATATGCCTTGACCGGGGCAGCCTTTGAGATAGCGAACGATACGCACAGCAGCATCCCAATGGGCTTGACGAGGAGATTGCATAAACTGAGCAAGGATATGAACGGAGTAACTAAGCTCCGGACGAGTGACTGCAAGATAAACCAAACGACCAATAAGACGTCTGTACTTCGAGGGATTCAGATAAAAAGGACCAGTGTCAAAGGCGAGACGATGGTTGCTTAATTGGTGTAGCAAACGGTCGTGCACCAGTGAGACCACATTCAGAGATGATGTCGAGACAGTACTTGCGCTGGGAAAGATAGATGTCGTTTGGTCCACGAGCAACTTCAATACCTAAAAACTATTTCAAGAGCCCCAAATCCTTCATACGAAAACAAGTATGAAGATATTCTTTGAATTGAGCAATAACAGCCGAATCATTTCCAATGATTACTAAGTCGTCAACATAGATGAGAAGATGGAGAACGGTGGAGCCTCGGACGCGAGTGAAGAGAGAGTAATCCTTCTTGCATTGAACAAAGCCGTATTGTTCTAAGGCATTAGAGAGCTTGGAAAACCAACAACGCGGTGCTTGGCGTAAGCCATATAATGATTTGTGCAGCTTGCAAACCAGAGAAGCATCCGATGGTTGAAAGCCAGGCGGAGGCTTCATGTAGATTTCTTCGTCTAGATCACCATGAAGAAATGCATTGTGGACATCCATTTGATGAAGTTCCCAATTCTTTGCAGCGGCAACTTCAAGGAGAATTCGAATAGAGTTCATCTTAACCACAGGTACAAACGTCTCATCATAATCTATACCCTCTTCTTGATAGTTTCCCATGACGACCAACCGTGCCTTGTATCGTTCAATGGAACCATCAGCGTTATATTTGATGCGATATATCCATTTTGATGCAAGAGCTTTCTTTCCAGGAGGAAGTGTAGCCAATGACCAAGTCTTGGTTGCTTCTAGAGCATCAATTTCTGTACTCATTGCATCACGATAAACTTGAAGTTGTACTGCGTCTCGGTAGTGAATAGGTTCCTCTTCAACTGTGATCGCCGCCAAGAACGCTATGTGTTTGGCTGAAAAACGAGCACTTGTTACAAAAATGACGAGAGGATAAAGACACGTACCAGAGGATGCCGAGAGGAGAGGATCGGTGGAGTCGAGAACGGGGTTTATTTCGCGTTGAGCAGAGTATGTCACATATGGTTGAAGACGAGTGGAGGGGATTTTGGAACGCATACCGCGGCCCAATGTTTCAACTTGAGGAACTTCAGCATGTGATTCTGTGTTATCTGCCGAAGTGAGAGTATCATAGGGTGGAGGAGGCAAAACTGATGTCTCTGTAGTAAGATTTGGAGCAGGAGGTTGCGCTTGAGAAGATTCGATGCTCCCCCTATCATTGATAATACCAACAGGTGAGTTATCACTAGCGTCATCAACATGCTCGAACCTTGGAGGAGAGGGTGTCGATGTGATGATAGGGGCTGGAATATTCGGGTTCTCAGAAGCAAAGGGAAACGAAGTCTCATGAAAGATTACGTCTCGGGAGACAAAAATCCACGTGCTTCAAGATCAAATACTCTCCGGCCTTTTTGACCAAAGGGGTAGCCAATGAATATACATCGTCGACTTCGGGCTCCAAATTTGTCGGTGGTAGCGGTTTGACGCTTAGCGAAACAAAGGCTGCCAAAGACGCGTAGGTGAGAGTATGATGGAGCAGAACTGTGAAGCATTTCGTAGGGAGATTTGCCATCAAGGAGGGGTGTAGGTGTGCGATTGATAATGTAGGCGGCGGTGAGAATGCTTTCACCCCAAAACTTGATTGGTAAATATCCTTGAAAGAGAAGAGCACGCGCCATGTTTAGTATATGGCGATGCTTACGTTCAGCACGACCGTTTTGTTGAGGTGTGCCAACACAAGGAGTTTGATGAGAGATTCCCTTTTCAGCGAAGTAGTTGCGGAGACACATGAATTCCGTTCCATTATCACTGCGAACCGTTTTAATTTGTTTTCCAAATTGGCGTTCAGCCATTGCGGAGAAGTTCTTTAGAACTGATGCTACCTCACTATTTGCGAGTAAAAGATGGGTCCAAACTGCCCGAGAGTGATCATCGACTATAGTGAGAAAATAATGTGCTCCGGAGGATGATGATGTACGATATGGACCCCAAACGTCATAATATATGAGAGAAAAACACTCGATAGCTTTATTAGAACTATCAGAAAAAGAGTCTCGGGAATGTTTAGCCCGAATGTAGACATCACAAAAATCTTTAAACTCAACACTACTACTATCGAAATCCTTGTGAGTAGATAAAACAGACGATAAAGCTGACTTTCCCGGGTGACCCAAGCGTTGATGCCACAAGGCTGCGTAATCAGTTGCAGTAGTCTTGTATGCTCTAGCTGGAACGATCCCGCGAAATTGATAAACCCCATTCTCTTCCTCACCGGCTCCAATCGGCATCATCGAAGAACGGTCCTGTATCACACAAATTTTGTCAGTAAACACGGCAAAACAAGACAGTTCTCGTAGCAGACGTGATAATGAAATCAAAGTGCACGAGAGGTCGGGGACAAAAAGAACGTGAGTGAGCGTCTTGTCACCACCAAGGTGAAGTGATCCTTCCTTGGTGGCATAAGAATGTTTGCCGTTTGGCAAAACAATAATACTGCGAGGTATGTCGCATAACTCCGTTAATAGATCGACATCACCCGTCATATGATGTGATGCGCCAGAGTCAAGAAGGAAATCGACACTTGTGTCCTTACCAGAGAGCTTTTCGGAAGATGCATTTGGTGTTTTAAGGAGATTGACTATGGCTGACCAAGTTTCTTTGCTAACACCTGGAATGTCTGGATATTCTTGATCATTGTTGATTGTCGCGTTGTTAGCTCGAGGAGGTGGTGGAGCACTTCCTCCTCTTCCACGACCTCTGCCATTGCCACGGCCATGTCCTCGTCCTATAGATGGGTCTGTCCATCCCTCTGGATAGCCGTGGAGGGAGAAACACGTATCCACAGTTTGATTGCTGCGACCACAATGTGTGCAGAGCAGATTGTTGCGGGAGCGAGTAGCGGTAGCAACTGCATTAACTCCATTCTGAACAGCGAAACTAACAGCATTAATGCGTACTTCCTTGGTGCGAGAAACTGTGAGATGTCTCTCTTCAGCTATGAGCTCGGAATAGATCTGATCCAAGTTAAGATCTTTTTCACGAGTGAGCCTGCCTAAGAGATTTGTTCGGGTTGTGCCAAAACGTGATCCATCGAGACCCAGTAAGAACTGATGAATCCGCTCATGATCACGCCTTTTTGTGTGTTGAAGGAGAATAGGACATGTCGCGTTGGAACAACAGCAACCAATCTCTGGCTCATAATCGTCGAGATCATCCCACATGACTTTGAGTTTGCCGAAATAGTTGGTAATATCTTGACCGTTTTGTTGAAAAGCGGCTATGTCGGCTTTCAATTGATGTACCCGCGGTGTGTTGCCGGCTGGGAAACGAGATCGCAGGTTATCCCACATCACCAAGGTGATGTCAACTACCGAGATTGAATGATGAACCTTAGGATCGATGCTTGCATATAGCCATCCAATCAACATAGAGTTGACAGTAGCCCACTTTTCAAATTCTGGTGATGTTGCGGCTGGTTTATGTAGAGTTCCGTCGATGAAGCCAAGCTTTTGTTTAGCACGGAGATTATTTCGTGCGAGCTTAGCCCATCTTTCGTAATTGTCTCCGTTGAGTAGAATCGGCGTAAGAACGTGATGAGGGTGGTTGGATGGATGGAGATAGTATGGTGAGCTTGTTATGGCTTCATTCGAAGAACTCCGATTTGTTGTAGTACTTGCGGACGAGTCTTCTGGAAGTGTCATGTCGATCTACGGAGGTCACGAATCGGAGAGAGGGATCTACGGAGGTCGCGGATCTGATTGGAGGGAGAGAGAGTTGCGGAGACACTACAAGAAAATATGCTTTTTACGAGGGACGAATTCGTGGCAAATTCGTCGTAAATCGACTGTCGCAACGAATTTGCCACGAAAGTTCAATCGTCGGTAATTGATCGTCGTGAAAGCAAATTCGTCGCTAATTTTGGGAAACCGGCAATTCGTCGTAAAATTATCGTTAATAAGGTCGACGTAGAATCGTCGTTAATTCGCGAGATACAGTTTTCGTCGTAAATTCGTGGCAATTTGAGGGGAAAATAAGCGTAGTAAAACCGTAGCAAACTAATAATCGTCGTAAATTCGTGGCAAATTGAGGGGAAAAAAATCGTAGCAAATTCGAAGCAAAATAAAAATCGTCGTAAAATCGTAGCAAAAATTTCGTCGTTAATTCGTGGCAAACTAATAATCGTCGTAAAACCGTTGCAACAGAGTTCGTCCTTAAATCGTGGCAAAATTGTTTTCGTCGTAAATACCTAGTAAATTTTTAAATTTAAAATAAAAAAATATTTTAAAAAAAGAAAATTTTAAAATTAAAATTCAAAATAAAATAAAAAACAAATATTTTTGGTTTAAAAAAAAAAACTACTCTACGATATAATCGAAATCCGGGATAATCCGAGCTTCTTCAGTAGCTTGAGCCGCAAGGCGGCGTGATTCGCGTTGTTCCTCGGTCAAGTCTTCTTCTGTCGAATGGCTGGGCCCGGCATGTGTTGTTGCCGCTCGTCGTCTCCGCTTCTCTTGCAGGAGTGCGGCGATCTGGGGATTTCCCACTGCCATTATCTCGAAGATAGCGTCGTACTCCGAAAGCTCAGCCTTGACTTTTTCTTGATATTCGGTTTGATTTTGTTGGAGAGTCGCAATCTTGGCACGTAGGACGAGCAGATCATCTTCGGGGGACCGCTGAGGGGCAAAAGACGAAGCAGATGGGACATGATGAATAGATCCCATCCCTACGACTTTCCCCTTTCTCTTAGGAGCAACCTAGATTTTTAAAAAATAAACAAATTATGATTTGATAAAAAAAATATAATAATAATAGATATATTATTATACATACCTCCTCGTAGATCCGATCGATGTCGGGAGTGGTCAATCCCCCGGATTGCACTGAAGAACCGCCAGGTGATGTCTGAGACATCTGGGACTCTCGCTCGGCAATCCTCGCCGTGACGTCGTTGTAGATCCTCTCGGCCTTGTCAGAGACAAAGAGCCCCGACGCCTTCTTGCGATGTGTCTTCGCAAAAACTTCCGTCATCGGAGGCAAAACACCTCCGTTCTCGGATGCCTACATATTTTGTAAATTATTTTGTTAGTAAAAATTTTAAAAAATAGAAAATAAATTTATGAAAGTAATTAATAATTTACTATTTGTAACCGAACGCCTGCAAAAGGCGTTTAACCGGCTGTATGAGGCAATGCTGCGGATAAACCGTCCGGACCAACGGTATTACGGGAAGATGAGCACTTTGCAGAAATGACGACCGAGTGGGGGTCCCGCCAGTAGCGAACCAATCCGTCCCAAACCGACCTCTCGATGTATATCGGTTTTGCGTCGTCGCCTATGACCTCTCATTTTCTTTTCCAGTCCGAAACGGTGCCTCTGAGACGTCCCATCACTTTAATCTTGAACGCTTCCCGCACGGTTGGGGTATCAACAGGATCCCAAGTGTATTTTTGCTACAATAATTAAAACAAATAAAAACAAATAAAAATTTATTTAATATCAATTTTAATAATTTATAATTTGAAAAAAAATATTTATTACCGCAAACATTTTGAACCAAGTTTCGAAGATTTCCGGCGAGAGTTGAGAGAAATTTGCGTGAGGCTCGGTGAAAAATGACTTGATGATATCGCTAACGGACCGTCCGACACTGCTTTCGATCCTGAACCAAAAAAAAAAAATTAAATCACAAATTGAAAACATAAATATGATATATGAAATTAAATATTAAATTAAAAAACGTACCATTTTCCGGTTACATGACGCGGATCTAATCTCATAACATTCGTTCTTCCCGGTTGTGCAATCAAATGGGCATATGGATGAGGAACAGCAGGTTGCCGGAAGTGTGGCGGTGGTGCAGTAGTCTGGGTCTGGGTCTGCGGAACTTCCGACTCAGTAGCGGAAGTAGTGTATGGCTGAGACGAATCTGGAATCGGAACCGTCCCGGACGAAGTCCCACCATTATTATCAGGTATAAACTGATAATAATGGTTACGACGAGAAGGCCTCATCTGCACAATAATTAATAAATATAATTAATAACTAAAATTAAAAAATCTCTAAATTAAAAAAAAATATTTCATTCCTAACGAATTTTAATATTCCGAGATCCTAACATTACTCTAATATTCCGATATCCTAACATTACTCTAATAATCCGATATCCTAACATTATCCAAACCTAAATAAAAAATATAAATTTAGATCCATACCTTGTAATATTTGATAAAATTGGAGAGAGATCCGAGTAGAAAGATCTAGAGAGAGAAAGATCTAGAGAGATTTGAGAGAAGGTTGAGAGAAGTGAGGGGAAGGAGAAATCTCGGCACCTATATATAAGATTTAGATTCGTCGCTAATTCCTCCCAAAGTTACGAGGAATTAGCGATGAATATTATGAGTCTTCATTAATTCGTCCGAAAGTTACGAGGCATTTACGACGCCTTATTTTACGAGAAATTAACGACGAATCGTCGGTAATTCGTCCCTAATTTACGAGGAATTTACGACGACACCCTTTACGACGAATTTGCGAGGATTCGTCCTTAATTCGTCCCAAAGTCATCCCCAATCAAGAAAAGTTTAAAATCTCTTATGTATGAAATCAAACATACATAATGGGGCTTAAAAACATAAGATTTTTAAGCATGTAATATACAGTTTTAAGCAACAACAACAAGTTTAGTTATACATTTATATAACCAAATAGATTAAACTAGAGTATGCAAGTTTGGGGTTTAGGGTATAAATTTACGACGAATTTGCGGGGAATCCTCCCAAATTCGTCGTAAAATGTAATTTTTTCTTTTAGAATCTCTTATGTTGTTCAAATCAAACATAATGTTGATCTCATATAGTTTTAAGTATACCTTAGAGAATTTAAAATATTTATAAAATGAAAAGGCGTAACATTCAATATAAAGAATCATAGTCATTAAGAAGAAGTATAACTCTTAGTATACGTTATCATTCGAATTTATTAAAAACATAAGATTTTTACGTTATCATTCGAATTTATTAAAAACATAAGATTTTTATGCATGTAATATACAGTTTTAAGCAAAAACAACAAGTTTAGTTATACATTTATATAACCAGATAGATTGAACTAGATCGTATGCAAGTTTGGGGTTTAGGGTATTACATTTTACGACGAAATTGGGAGGATTCCTCGCAAATTCGTCGTAAAATGTAATTTTTTCTTTTAAAATCTCTTATGTTGTTCAAATCAAACATAATGTTGATACTCATATAGTTTTAAGTATACCTTAGAGAATTTAAAATATTTATAAAATAAAAAGGCGTAACATTCAATATAAAGAATCATAGTCGTTAAGAAGAAGCTAAGTATCACTCTTAGCATACGTTATCATTCGAATTTATAAAAAACATAAGATTTTTATTGTCCATAACTTTTTAAGTGAAAATTTGAAAATATATATAGCTTAAATTACATGGATTTTATAAATCACCATCATATTCATTTTCCGATACATCTGATTCATCACCTTCTTCATCATCGGGTGAATCACTTTCTTCAAACTCTGGCTCTTCTTCTTCTTCAGTAGTATCGTCTGGAAGATCTTCATCAACCTCCCTATTTTGCGGATCTATTAGAAGAATATCGCCGGTACTCTCACCTGGTTGAAGAATATCATAGCAATGATCTTGTTGCATTGGCAGATCAACAATTTTTCCCCTTGGAGAAACTTTAATAACTGCTAACCATGGGATGCCTGTTGTGCGAACTCGGGGATAAGGAACAAAGGTGACTTGTTCTGCTTGCGATGCAAGGATAAATGGCTCGAACTTGTTGTAACGACGTGATTTATTGACGTCTACCGTCCCATTTTTATTTTTACGTACACCTCGACCAACAGTTGGATCGAACCAATCACATTTGAAGAGAACACATTTCATTGCAACCAACCCGGGGTACTCAACTTCAATTATGTCTTGCAACACCCCATAAAAATCAATTTCGCCCCTCACACAAACCCCGTAGTTTGCAGTAGTCCTTTGATTGCCGTATTTGAATGTATGAAACACATATCCACGTGTACAATACATGGATGCAGTAGTGATTTTCCAAATCGGGTTTTTGATTAATTCATGAAACCAGAGCGGGTATGCCGTATCTCCATCCGCAACCTATATAAAAATATAAATAAATGTTATTAATTATTAATTTAATTATTTAGTAAATAAAAAATATATATATATATAAACGTACTTCCGACTTTAACCACAGAGCAAAGTGGCGATCTTTACGAGTGCTGATTTCCTCATTTGTAACTCCGTCAATAGCTTCACGTACCTGTCTATCGAATTCCCTGCAAGAAAAGTATATACATATGAGCGAATGACCAACCAAATTAACTATATATAGATATATATATATATATATACATGATATATAAATTTATTTCACTTACATTTCAAATGGACTAACTTCCTCGCAATTTAGAAGGATATACGTATGTGTGTTATGATGATCATGTTCGTTGGTGAACCATACTTCTTTCAACTTTCCGCATAGGCGTCCGATTGATGAGAAAATGTCTGGGACACCTTCCACCGGGTATGTTCGACCTACACCTCCATCATCATATCGTCGAGGAGCCCTTTTTCGTGTCCGCACATTTGATGCAAAATAATATCCCGTGAAGTGAGAAGTTTCTTCTGTTAAACTTCCCGCAACGATTGAACCTTCAACCTTTGCTAGATTTTTTGCTTTCCGCTTTAAATGACCCATAAATCGCTCAAACGGATACATCCATCGAAAGTGAACAGGCCCCCCAAGTTCTGCTTCATAAGGAAGATGGATAGGTAGATGTTCCATAACATCAAAAAAAGCTGGTGGAAATATCTTCTCCAAGTTGCACAGCAGGATAGGTATATTCGCATCTAATTGTGCAATTACATCTTCTGTCAGAGTACGAGTACAAAGATCACGAAAAAATGACCCAATCCCTGCAATAACAAAACAACAAGTATAAAATTTATCAATAATTAATCAATGCCATGATGTCAGTTAGACATACTTACATATATAATTAATTAAAAAGCCAGAATTTTACCTCCAATTGCTTCATGTACATTTGCGGGTAGAAGTTCAGCAAAGGCAAAAGGCAACAAGCGTTCCATAATTACGTGACAGTCATGACTCTTCATCCCTGAAAACTTTTGCCCTTCCACACATTTAGATAGATTCGAAACGTACCCATCGGGGAACTTCACATCAGATGTCGCCCAATTGAACAATGATGACCTTTCTGCGGCACCCAATCGAAATATTGGAACTGGTGCTTTCCCGTTGCTTGAAAGATGCAACTCATTCCTCGAACAAAGGTCAGGCAAGTCCTGTCTTGATTTTACGTTGTCTTTGGTTCTCCCCTTTACGTTTAGCACTGTATGCATGATGTTATCAAAAAAGTTTTTCTCAATGTGCATGACATCGAGATTGTGCCTAAGCAGATGATCTTTCCAATACGGAAGCTCCCAGAAAATACTTTTCTTATGCCAATTGTGATGCTCCCCATATCCATCTGGCATATTCGCTGTACTGTGCCAATTTCCACCTCGGACGACTGTTTGCTGTGCACCGTAATGATCAATTTGCGCTTCTAAATCTGCCCCGGATACACATACAGGAGGAGGAATACGGACAACTTTGTTCTTTCTAAATAACCGCTTGTTTCTTCGGTATGTATGCGACAAGGGTAGAAATCGGCGGTGACAATCAAACCAACTTGTTTTTCTACCGTACTTCAATTGAAATGCTTCTGTTCGATTGAGACAATAAGGACAAGACAACCGCCCATGCGTAGTCCACCCTGATAGCATCCCGTATGCGGGAAAGTCACTTATTGTCCACATAAGAACCGCCCGCATCGTAAAATTTTTCTTCCTTGAAATATCATATGTACGGACCCCATTAAACCACAATTCCTTCAACTCCGCTATTAGAGGCTGCAAAAACACATCAAGGGACCGCTTCGGATGCTTGGGACCAGGGACTAATATACTCATGAATAGAAATTCTCTTTGCATGCACATGTCTGGGGGAAGGTTGTAAGGCGTTAAGATTACTGGCCATAAAGAATATTGCCTACCAGACATACCAAATGGACTAAATCCATATGTGCAAAGACCAAGATATACATTTCGTTTCTCTCTAGCAAAGTCGGGATGTACCGTCTTGAAATGTTTCCACGCTTTTGCATCTGACGGATGATTGACCTCCCCATCTGTCTGCAAATGATCAGCATGCCATCTCATGGTTGCAGCAGTCCTTTCCGAGTGATACAATCTTTTCAACCTATCAGTTATTGGAAGATACCACATCCTTTGGTACGGCACCCTATTACGACCAGCACCTTGCGGTTTATATCGTGGCTTATGGCAAAAACGACACTCCTGCAACTTGTCATCATCTTTCCAATATATCATGCAATTGTCTACACAAACGTTTATCATCTCAGAAGGTAACCCAAGACTAAAAACCAGCTTTTATATCTCATAGTAACTCTCAGGAGCTAAATTATCTTCAGGCAAAATCTCCTTAATCAAATCAGCCCAATCATCCATGCAAACCTCACCTAAGTTATGATCAGTTTTAATGGTCATCATCCTAGCTGCCAAGGACAATTTAGAGTGACCATCTCTACATCCATCGTAGAGTGGCTGATTTGCAGCATCTAACATATCATAAAATCTTTTGGTATCTAAATTGGGTTTCTTGTCGTAAATATTACTATCATGACCAGCAGCTAGAAATGTACCTGTGTTTTCATGAAATGCATCTGTAACCATCTCATGAATCCTATCATGATCACCATATTCACCATGATCATCAACTTGATGCACATTATTTGACTCATCATCATTAACTGCTTGATTATTACCGCTACTACTACCAGCATTTCCTCCATGCCCTTCTCCATGATTATACCAAATATAATAGTGCGGAAAAACCCTCTATTTAATAGATGCGACCACACTTTTGAGATACGAATAAATTTCCTATTCATGCATTTTTGACAAGGACATTACATCATACCACTTTCAACGGTAAGTTGCAAACTTCCCGCCTGATACATGACGACCGAATTACTTTTCTCGGTAATTCGTCGGAAATTAACGACGAAATTCCGAGGAATCCACGTCAAACATGTTTCGTCGCTAATTCGTCCTAATTTAACGACGAATTAGCGACGAAAATATATTTTCGTCGTTAATTCCTCGTTAATTCATTGGAATTTACGACGATTTCACAACGATTTATTTTCGTCGCTCTTTCCGACGAATTGCCGACGTTTATAATTTTCTCGTAAATTCCTCGTTAATTCAATGTTAATTTACTACAATTTATTTTTCTCGCAAAAAATCGTGGCAAACGTCATGTTTTCTTGTAGTGAAATCGCAAGTTTGTGTGCGGAAGGTGTTTTAAAATTTCTGAATTTTAGATCTAGGTCGTGGCTCTGATACCATGTCAAAGATAAGAGAAAACCTTGATCCTTTATTGATGATCCGAGAGATCTATATATTACAAAAGTTTAGGATTTTAACCTCAGTGAGATAAGAGAAAGAAAATATAACAAATCAAGGAATATTTCCTATATGGTAACACATTTTATTTCCTGTCTTGGCTCGGATAAGTAGAGAAGACAACTTTGTTTCACGATTTGGAATTCGATTCGTGTGATCACAGGTATGAATTTATTTTTTTCCCCTTTTACTATAGCTGCATACGTTCTTGGGATGACTAATCTATTTTGTGGGTGTTAAGGTTTCTCGGAGAAAAAAAATTCACTTTTGAGTGTCCTTGTGATTCACAGTGTTTGCAGCTTAGTAGTGTCTGGGTTTCTTGTTCTAATGGGTTTTATCAGTGTTTTGAGATTGATTTCGAAATAAAGGAAAAATTCTTCGGGATGCAAACTTCTCATGTTCTTGCTGATCTTTCTGAGGGATTTGGGGGTCAATTTTGACTCCTCGGTCTAAGTGATTCTGAGAATCTTTCAATCTTTGATATATAATTTAATGATGGGTTTCATTGTTTTAGATGGCATCGGGGGAGGGAATTTTAACTGACGGACAGTGGAAGAAACTGGAATTAGCAACTCAGAATGCTGAAAGTTGGGGATTAGGGCAAGTTGATTTCTCTTTGTCGTTTACTTTGAAGAAATCAGCTTGAAGCTATTTTCTAATTTTCCACCAAATGCGGTTCTTGTAGGTTAGGACCTTTATATATCACTCTGACTTTTGAGCTGAAGATTTTGCTTTCATAACTGATTGCTTGGATGACATGCACCAGTATACAGAACGTCCATCAGGTTCGAGCAAGCAAAGTTCTTTATTTTCGGGGTGAATCGGAAGGGGAAAAAAATGTCGAAGAAGAACAAATTACCCATGAGGAAGCAACCCGAGTACAATCTCCAAAGTATGGTTCTGTAAATCTCTTTGTGTGGGAATTATTGGCATTTTAAAGTAAAGATTCAGATATGTATGTTGTACTTTTGATAATTATTGGCATTGTTGATATAAGTCCACATATATTTGGTTTATAGAGGATGAATATGGTATTAGAGTTTTCATGAACGTTTTTATAAATCTCCCCCATGCAAGGCTTATTTCTTCGCTTTATGTTCAGTTCACTATGAGTGTTGTCCATTGTTTCAATCCGGGGATGTATATGTTATCTGTTTGTTCTTATCGAGAACTTTGGATTGTTTGTGTTGTGATTTTCCTATGATTTTGGAGAGAGTGTTTGGTAGTAGTAAACTTGTGATCATTCAGATTCCTTTATTTCCTCAAGTTTTCCTATGTTGCTGGTGTCTAATGTGTACTTAATATATATCTTTTTGTCCTCACATTGTTGCATTTTGTGTTGCTCATAACTACTTTTTTCAATATGCAGCTGAGAACTAGTAGGATTGATTCGAAATTGATCAATGCAACAATGGGAGTAAATCTATGAGCTATTTTGCAGGTCAAAGATGTTATGAAAAAGAAAGATGAGCTCCCGGTTTGTAAAGAAGGAGACTTGATTATGGATCAATTGGTGGAGCTGACTAGCAAAGGGTGTGGATGTTTACTTGTAGTTGATGAACATCATCGCTTCATCTGATAATAGCCAAGAAGAAATTGATAAGTCCATCTCAGATTTAAGTAAGTCCATCTCAGCTCTATTGGTATCCAGCTTGTTTGCAGAATCACTTAAGAGTTATAATCTGTACATGAAGAGGAAAACTACTAATGAAAAGATAGAAAAGAGCTTAAAGATTTGTAATACTCATCACTATGTACTTACAATGTCTATTCTTGGTAATTAAATGATAACAGGGTGATCAGCTAAAATCACAACTCACAAGCTATAGAGATTTTGCGATCAGTCATGGCGAATGTAACCATGTTTCTATCCAAACCTGCAGAAAATGTAACCATTTGATTGAAATTTTTTTGTCTTGTGCTTTCGGATTTAGGGTGATTCTGCATTTCCTGTTAAACCTTTCAATCAATTACTGCAATGCTTTGTCTTATTTGATTCTGAAACATGTTGTTATCCAAATTGTAATGAAGTGCAGTGAATACCATCTGGAGTGACTTAAGTTCAGTTTTGAGAAAAGTGAGGTCTATAAGAGAACATTATAATTGGTCTTGTGGTGCTGTTACTTGTAAGTTTTTGGCTTTCATACATCCTATGAACTTAGTATTTGGCCAGAGATGGTCAAGTTCCTACCATTGGAGGAGCAGACCGAATTCGATGTGGTTATTAACGAGGTGCCCAGCAGTTTGCGAATTGCAGTGATCAAAGCGGTAAGGACTTTGACAAGCTTAGCCTTGAAAGAAGGCTTTGCTCGCAAATTTGGTAGGTTCGAAGTGCATTCTCTCAAGTCTGTGCTTTACCCTTTTCTTTTCGGAAGTCCAACCCCCCAAATCCGTTTCTTGTCGTGCCAAGTATCTAGCTCCACTTTTTGATGTCATTGTACCTATAAGACAAGTAAAGCTTGAATATGGCATTAGCAACGAATTTTTATCAAGCGAACAATGCATCAAGCAAGCTATTAGCAAGAATTAATGCCACATTTTTCGAATTTTCATCAAATTCCACACTTAGCAAAAATTGGGAAAACACAAAATTTTGCAAAAGTTCAAGTTGTCTAATTTCGAGTGCTATTAATTCGCAATCCATAGGGATGGTTAATGCAAGCTAATGCAAGTGGAAATCCCAAAATCTACTAAGGTTCAAGAGGATAATTTGAATTTTCGTACTATGAACCTTATGTGTCAAATTTTTGAAAATTTTCCATGGAAATCCTAGTATGGCACTCAAAATTTACTCGCTAACCATAATCAAGCAATGCCCAAGCCCTAAACAATCAATTCAAACATCCTAATGCAAAAAGTCCTAAATTTTCAACCATTAGAGCAAAAGATGAAAAACTTGGTTTTGGATTATTTACCTCGTGAACGAGTGAAAGGATGAACGAGATTGACTCAAAATCAATAAGAGCACAAGAAATCGAGCAAGAGGCACTTGAAATCACGAAAATTGCTTGAGAATTGAGAGAGAGAGAGAGAGAGCCAAAAATCGCAAGTGTGTGTGTGAATGAGGCGATTTTCGTGTTTGGGGAAGAAGAAGGGGGAAAACCGGTTTAATTCATTTCAAACCCCGTTGACTTACCTGGAAAAGGAGTGTATCGAGCTATGTAGGTCGATACATAGCTCGATACGATTCTAAAAACCGTATCGAGCTTGGTAGTTCGACACAAATGCTCGATACACTTTGCTGAGAATCCCTGGTCACTTTGTATCGAGCTTAGTAGCTCGATACAAAAGCCCGATATGGCTCCTCCGAAATCTCTGTGAGAGCTGTATCGAGCTTGGTAGCTCGACACAGCGCCAAAAATTTCTTGGCAAGCTTATTGCTCTTGGCCCAACTTCCTTGATTCAAAACTATCATCCACAAACACTAGAAAACACATTATTGAATTGAAAAAAATGCAAATATATACAAACACTACAAGAAAACATGACATTTGCCACGATTTTTTGCGAGGAAAGTAAATCGTAGTAAATTAGCATCGAATTAACGAGGAATTTACGAGAAAAAGTAAAAACGTCGGTAATTCGTCGGAAAGACCAACGAAAATAAATTCTCGCAAATTCGTCGTAAAATTCCAACGAATTAACGAGGAATTAACGACGAACATATATTTCGTCGCTAATTCGTCCTAAATTAACGAGGAATTCGCGACGAAACATGTTTGACGTGTATTCCTCGGAAATCCGTCGTTAATTTCCGACGAATTACCGAGAAAGTATTTCGAAGTAAATTAACGACGTATTAGAGAGGAAAAAAAGTTAGATGAAAACGTGTTTTACTGGTTTTTTTGCCACGAAAATATTCCTTGTTAATTCGTTGGCAATTCGTTGGTAATTCGATGTAAAAAAA